>DVXP01004367.1:0-10431 GCA_018235645.1 Junonia grisea
ATGCCTTTATGGTGTCTTCATCAGCTTCAACGGGCCTTCCAGACCGTGGTGCATCTTCAACGTGAAAATTTCCAGATTGAAATTTGGTGAACCAATTTTGGCACTGGTGTATTGTCAGTACGTCTTCTCCCTACACATCAGATAATTTTTTCCTTGCTTGAACAGCATTTTTACCCTTTTCTATAATAAAAAAGCAAAATATGCCGAAAATGTTGCTTCGACTCTCCATGTATGAAGGAGTACAAAAAAAAATCTACCGCATAGAATGGATGATTTTTTTAAATAAATAAACCTTGATATATCAGTAATCAAAATATATAAAGATTGTAATCCTTAAGTGTAAATTTTCCAATGATAAAATTCAATCTCTGTTGAGAAAAAACGAAATTACTTTCCGAACAACCCTATAAAACAGAACAAAGTAAAAACAGTAGTAGGTATAGTAGTAAAAGTAAGTAATGCAAATAACAATCAGTAACAGTTTTGATAGCAGTGTAAGCGAAGAAAATATTTTCAGTTTAAAAACGCTTAAAGGGAAACCCACCAAAGGACTACCTGTCAACAGGGCAAAGAGAACAATATTTATATTGTGGATTAACATTTAAGATTTTAGTGTGTAGGTAGGTGCATTTTAATAAAAGAGTTCTTTAAATGTTAAAAATTTAAAAATTATTCTTATTACAATAAAAAACCTACATGGGTTAGTATCCCTGCACAAGGCAAGTGCTTCTGAAAGCTTTTTCCTCGCTAGGTTACTATCCGCCATAGTAGGCAAATATCCCTTTTCCGAGAGGTGAAAAAAAACAGTCTTTATTCAAAACCATTCTTAATGATGCTATAAAAATAGGCTGTTATGGAATATAAAAGACCGAAGTTTTAAGATATACGCTAAATAATTTTTAGAAAGATCATATTTCTTTACTATAACATTTTTTCAAAAGGTGGGGCAACTATCCGGCTTTTACCCTAGTACATGCGTTTAATTTTCCTTGTCAAGCATAATACGCTTAAGACGCGTTTTTAGCTTTTTACTGTATGTACCTAAAATAATGAGTAAAAATTGTGAACTTCGAAATAAATATTATTAATGTCTTAAAATATTTATCATTTTACTGGATTCATAAGTAATTGAATTAATAATAATATGAAGGAAAAGGGATAATTCCATTTTTCTGAATAATTAAATTATATACCTACTCCTTATAACGGCTACTCTTGTGTTGTGGTACTGTATGTAACGTGGACGGTTGCGGTTAAATCTCCGCTCGGGGCAGTTTGTAATAAAAGTATTTGGTCCAAGTCTGAGTGTTTGCCTTTGTAGGTCTCCCAACGAGCCTCAGAGAGTATACAAAACAGTCTGCCTTATCACAAGCACCAGATAACGATAGTTAGATACCCATAGACTAATAGTACCTAAGTATAGTAATTTTTTTACTCTAAATGGTTACTGGCTTGCTCTCGGCATTGCAGAGACTAGACGGATTGCGTTCTGTATAAAAACCCACCAAATCCTAGGTTATAATAAAAAAAAACCCTGGTGGCTAGAAAGATGATAATCCTTATATCCTTATAACATCATATTACATCTATGCATCTAGTATGTGAAAAATGTATAAGTGGAGGATCTGGTTGTTTTCATTATTAACTCATACAAATAAAGTCTTCAGCATTAGAATATGTTAAGAATTTTCGAAGGAGGAATTGAAAAACTGCTTTAAAATAAAGCATTTATTTCACGATAAATTAATAAGTTTATATTATTTTAGATTTAAAATTAAGTAACAAGTTTGGCTCATCTTCAAACAATATTTACATTTTTATATAATAACAATAAATATAAGATAATCTTCATTTTTTCGTATATTAGAACTAAAAACAATATGATAACAATAACTTAAGGAAATATATTAAGAACTATATAAATAATTTTGGTATGAATTACCAAATTTAAAGTTCGTTTTAATTTACAATTTTTATCTTTCTGTTTGTGTCATTCGTCTAGTTTTAGAGAAAATAAGTTTTTTTATTCTTCAGTATCATCATTAAAAGTTAATCTCCTGGGTTTCACAATTATTTCTTGGCAAACCCGCCGTCTCCTTGGGGTTCTGACTGGGGAACCTTTAGTGACTGTTGAATAATTGACTGGCACACCGCTAGATGGCTCTGGAGATTTCGGAGTGGATGTAAATAATTTAACGTCTAAAATAAAATAAAAAAAAATTAAAACATCGTAAATATTTTAATAAAATTGATAACACATGTTGTAAAGTGTTAAACATTATTTACCGTTCGTCTGAAAGTTCCTCGGAGATTGTATTATATTTAGCTTCGCCATTTTAATTTTGTTTGATCCGATGTCTGAAATAACATTTTTTTTTATTTAATATATGTATAATAAAATGTTGTTAGTATTTATTAAATTTTTACTGAATAATATGTAAATATGTATAAATTAACAATTAAAGATTAGCGTTGAGCGTAATTAGATTAAATAAGAAAAAAATGTAATTATTAATTATTATCTAAGAAGTAATATAGCCTTTCCTAATATTAATCGCCTAGGTCGTTTAAAAACTAGTCTGGAAAACGGGAACTATATGTATAATCAATTCTGAAAAATAACATGTTTTTGATTGGTATAAAATATAGCCTATTTAGATGTCGTTTTATTAAATGGTATAGTTTATTTAGAAGTTTATTTAGAATTATAATATCTTTAAATACATACGAAAATTATATCTAATATAAAATATGAAAAATAATAGCATTTGCTTCAATCATTCACATTAAAGTAAATAAATTCAAATTTTATAATCAATAATAATTAATAAATAATAAATTAAATTATTACCTCTTTGCATTCTGCGTTTCTTGGCGACAGTTTTATAGTCCTCAATTCGATCCGCTAGTAATGAGCAAACTTCTGATAAGTTGAAATCCATTTAAAAAGAAATTATAGTAAAAAAATTCAGGCGCAATTACTGCTCCCTCTATAGTCAGTATTAACCGACTTCCAAAACTGAGGACGTTCTAAATCCTTTGGGTACAATTGGTTTTAAATCGTTAAATCACTATGATAAATAATATCAACTCTCGCCGTTGAATCGAAATAAACTGATGAACTTTTTATAATACTCCCTAATTTATACGCCATTTTATGGGAACATCCCAACTAATTCAACTCATTAGTTAATGACTTAGCAAACAAATTAGGGGTAATTAATAAATTTTCTCCCATCCAAAAAAATAACTATTGTACTTTAATTACTCATCTGTCATTAGTACATAATTACTTTCCATTACATTAATCATTTATTAATTAAACTGTTTACTTAAAGTTAGTGACGTAAAACAATAACAAGAATCAAAATATTGTTTAGAACATGTCATTCTCAGCCAATGATCTCGTGTTCAAACCGCGCTAATGCAATTGATTTTTCACTTGCTACTGCACTTTGAATTATTTTCATGATCATTAATGAAGAAATTGTGAGAAAATCTGTATGTGCCGGGAGAAATTCTGGCTCTGACAGATGTATATCCGGCAAACCGCAGTGGAGCAGCGTGGAGCTTTTATCCTCCTAGGATAAACGAACGATTTCTTCCTTTTATCCTAGGATAAAAGCTTACTCTATCACTAAATTTTTAATAAGAGATGAAATTGCCCATCATCTGGGCTATTCCGACGAATCCGACTAATTTCGCTCATTCGGTCTATCAAATTTGAATTGTTAAAAACTTTGTAGCAAGTTTTTAACAATTCAAATTTGATAGACCAATGCATACATTTACGTCAAAAAAGACAAATACTTTAGTAAAAATTCGGTGCTGCGTCATTTTGCGTGGCGCTACATGTAAAATCATGTGAGTGAAGTGTAAAAATTTCGCCTGGGTGAGTCTCGATTTTTGGTCGGAATAGCCTACAGTGCGACATTTGCAAGTTGATTTTATAATTTCATTTTTTATTATTAAAACAAAAAATAATTACTAAAACACGATTTATTGAAAATACCTTACAAACTAAACAATATTCAAACTGGGATCAAAAAATATCGTGGGATATTTTATCAATAAAACAATTTACCATCAATTTATCTAATACAATTTTAAGGCACACTGTGGAGTACATTATTTACCTTTTTTAATTAACTACTTTTAATTTAGCCCGTAGCTTATCTACCAAAATGATTTAAAAAATTGGCGTCATTTTGTCAATTTTTATTTAAATTACTGATTTATCCATTGCGTTATTAAAAATTAGATTTAATAAAATTGATTTTTTTTATTAAATTTTGATAAAGGGCCTTCCTTAGATTATAAATTTTTAGATATAAATTTCTATCTCATCAAATTACTAAAATACGCCTATATTTCTAATTTAACCAATCCAAAATTCAATTATTTTCTTCTAAGGCCACTTTTATTCTAACATTCCTTTAAAAACATTGTTTCGTACATTGTATATTTGCTACAAAAATATTTGTTAAAAATTACAATATTTTAGTTTAAATTAAAATTATAAGGGATTTTCTGATGCACGTTTTGAATAATAAGAGGCTATTTCCAATGACATAGTGTAATTTTACGAATAATTGGCTCAGTGACCTAGCGGAAAATATGTTATGAAGTTAGACCGCGAGATAAATAAGAGCTTAACCAACAATTATAACAAAATCGAGTCAATAATTGTTTTTTGATTATATAATCTTAAAATTCATGTCTTTGCATATCTCAAAACGATAACTCTGCACCAAAGCCCCGCAGAACAACAAAGCAACAGAACTTTTTCTCCATGAAAATAGATCATTATAACTAGGATCCATATGCTATTTATGGTAATAGCCTAAAAGGTCGTTTAGAAATGTATCGCGTGATGCTTACAACTTTCTTCCGCGGTAGTCCACGTGTAAGTCGATTGAAAAAACATTTGGACAGAAAAAGTCCTGTTCTATCCCTAGTGTGGATCGTATCTCAAAATGTACACATTGTTTGCGTACATTACACGTAAAAGTATTTATTATTATATTTAAGTTTTAAATTAGAGCTAAATGATACTGGTACATTTATTTTAATAGCACTATTATAAATACCGAACAGAAAATCCCCCATTAACAAATGTATTTGGCATTTTCATAACTTAATTACTCAAGACATTAATTAAAAGCATAAGCATATTAGGAAGAAAATTCCAAACGTAAGAAATCAAAGACATTACAATACTACTTACATAAAACAAATTTTAATAAGAATCAAAGATTTTTATTACGTGCACAAGATTACATTGCTCTTAAAATTAATAGCAAAAAGCTAACAAAACTGACCATTAAATGCAAAAATCTCATTGATTACATTACATTATTTACAGTGAAACATTGTTAAAAACTTTAAGAGAATTGAGGTATAATTTTGCTTATACAGGTGATTACTGAACTGCAGAACAATTTACAATAATTGTATTAAGTAGTTTTGATTGTTGATTTGATCAATTATTATCAAATCGTTTCTAAAGATCTCGTAAGAGACCTTGTACATACTTCAGGCAAGACTGTACCTCTTCACTATCAGCTTCCATACCTTGCAGCTTGTCTAGAACATCAGCTATAAAATCTTTATCAAACCCACCCTTTTTCAATGCCGTCATACAAAAATTCGTAAGCGCTTTGAAGCATTGTTTCCTTTGAGCATTATGAGGCTGATTGTCCCAAACTGGGGTTGCTTTCACATAGCTCCAAGCGAGAAAAACATATTTCAATACTGATTCCCAATGTTGAGAATCGACCAAAACTTTTCCTTGCTCGACGAGACACTTTTTGAAAGCAGCAAGATGTGTTGCAACCCGCGAATAAGCGGGGGAGTCAGTCTTAGATGTCAAACGTGATGTGGGAAGACTTTTGAAAATGTTAGACTTTAAGTAGCAAAGTTTTTCTTCCAAGGGCGATAAATCCGGTGTGGGCATTTCCCTTCGAATATCTTGTTCTACTTCTGGATGTTTGTGGGTTATCCTTTTTATCATGTGTATGAGTTGCGTCGGACTTAACCCTTTCAGTGCGGTGTCTAACGGGCCTTTGAATTCCCCATCAAATGTTTTTTCAAGTCGCGATCGTTTTATGGGAGGAGTACCTTTGATTGGGCTGCTGATTTTGAATTTTTGCGGCGTACTGATGTCGCTAAAGTCAATTTTTTCGGGGGTGAGTGGTACTCGCTCCACATCGCCTAATAGAAGGCGTTTTCTTGGGGTAGATCGTAATGTTACACCGAGTTTTGGTGGGGAATTCCTTCCGGGGGTGTTTTTAGGTGGTGTACGGACCGTTGACTCGAAAGCTGATCGCTTTAAGTCGATGTCGGGCGACCATGTCACTGGGAGACGTTTACGACCTAAAATGTATAAAATATTTGCTAAGTCATTTTTTACATCATCAACCTATAAAATCATTAACATTACATATAATATTATTTTATCGTACAATACCATAACCATAAACCAATAACCAGGTAAACCTCTTCGCTGAATAAGAAATTCATCAGGCGAGGGCGCTGGCCTAAGATGCGAAAGCGCTGGGCTAAGTTACCCTGGCGAAGGGGAAGATGAAACCTCCCTATTAATCAAAGGTCTTAGTGGAGTGACCCTCAAGCAGTCATGCCTTGCTGGTATCTCGGCTAACGCTGCACGGGTGCGTCGATCACCCTTATACTGAAGTCTACCTACAGTAACTAGGAAACCAAGTCAATTACAAACCTCTCTGCTGAATAAGAAACTCATCAGGCGAAGGCGCGGGGCTGAGGTACCCTGGTGGAAGGGAAGGAGAGACCTCCCTAGTATTAGTGAGGGGTCTTAGCGGAGTGACCCTCAAGCGGTCAAGCCTCGCTGGTATCTCGGCTAACGCTGCTCGGGTGCGCCTTGGAGCGTCCGGTGACGCATCCATCACCCTTGCACTGGAAATTGTGTGGAAAATGTGGTTATTTTATATATGTAAGAATTTTTATTTTTCTGATGGCCCATGAAGCAGCTTTGTTGTTTTGAAAGTGATTTTATACTGCATGATTTTTAGTGTATTCGATAGTTAAGACCTAGCTAACAATCAAATCCAACAATAGTTGTTAGACTCTTGGTGGATCTGTTCAGGATACAACGCTAAATATCATTTCGGTTGACTTTTTTTTACTTTAATAGGATGTAAACACAATGAAATTAATTTAAGGATATCTAGACATTCAAACGAGCTGACAGATCACCTGATGGACAATAAATGCTGTCACCCATGGACATTTGCCACCAAACACCAAAGGAACTACGGAATGCGTTCCCGGCCTTTTAGAGGGTATGGAGGGGGAATGAATGGGGAATGAATGGGGAATGAATGGGGAAGGCGTGGGGAATTGGGCCTACGGTACTCTTACTCACGCGGCGAAACACGACTCAAGCGTCATTTTATGCCGGTTTTCTGTGAGGTTCTGTGAGATTTACATGTTCGGCGTTGTCTCTTTACCAAGTCTACCACAAGACTGACAGCTGATGCTCATTTTTATTGTGAGCTAGGTCTAAACTATCGTATCTACGCTAAAAATTGTGCAGCGTAAAACCACTACTCCGAATGATATGCTGCCCCCTGCGCCATGAATATATATTGTTAGGTGATGAGATTAATTGCAAGCTTTATATGGCCTTAAAAGCAATTCATAAATTGAACAGTAAAGTGGTGTTTTATCAATAATAATATTATTTCCATAATATGTTAAATACTAAACATTTTTTATAAAATTAATTTGTTAAAAAGGGAGGGTAAAGTATTGTTTTTATTTATTTCTTTAGTTTATTAGTTTATTAAATATGGCACACAAGACAAATATCTAAATAATTAATTACAAATTTCGAAGATTAGTTAAACCCCAATATTTGTGTACACATCAAGTAAGAATACATGAATTCACAGTCAACAAAGGCTGAAGCTATTACAAGTAAAAATTAAAGAAAGAAAAAAACACAAGAATATTAAATTTTTGGAAAAATTGAGTGTAAAAAAAAATAGCAGAATAAAAATTATAAATTAAAAATTATAAATAACATTAAGTACATAACAATGTCAAATATATTACATACTAAGTCTTAAAGATTGTATTCGTCAAACACCTTCTAAATATACGAAACTTACTCTCGAAAATGTCAATGGAGTCATTATTATATTGGCGATTAGGATTTCTAATTCTGTAGTTTGTGTTAAAATTGATAGCGGACAATAAATCATGACAATCAATCAAAATCGAAATATGTTCTACGAGATTCAAGGGATTGCATGTGGAAGTATTTTATAACGCCGATAGATAAAAAATAAACACTGCATATGATATTAAACTTATTTAATCACTGTTTCACAACTTTAATATGATAATTTATGTAACAAAAGCAACCTGAATCACTACTCTGCCGCCTCTTTTATATTACTCTCCTCTCCTCTCCACAACGCACCTCCCGTCCTCGCCCCTCCTCGACAACAACTCCCCTCTCTAGTCAACACACCATCTCTTTTTCGTTACAATTTTAATCTTTCAGAATAATGCAGCAACTGCTGATGAAATTGTAGGCACACCTATTGCGATTTCGGTTATTTTCAAAGTAGCTCGGTCATTTGCTCACAAGAAGTAGCATTTGATGAAGTGGAACTGATGATAAAGACCAGAAATGGTCACTAGAAATTTTTTAGTTTTAATTCGATTTTTAATTAATTACTTAACTAATAAATCAATTGTAACTTAAAAGTATAAAACAATAACTTTTTTTTTTTAATTAAACCTACTTCAAAAATAGTAAAAGTAAGTAGTAAAGTAAAACCAAGCAGGCAAAATATATTATTAAATCGGTGCCTAGTAAGTTTTACGAACTGGGACCAACTTCAAAATGTTGTAGAGTAAGAAGATTATTTTTAGCTTTTCAGTTTACTTTTGAAGTTGGTTTAATTTTTTTTAAGTTATTTTTTATGTGATAGGAGTAAAGTTAGAGAATGGGACAGTATTTTTTTCAATGAACAATAAATAAGTGTCATTTAAGATAAACTAAAGGCACTGTTGTTTGTTTTATCGTAGGATAAGTGAATAAGTCATAATTTACATTATACAGACAATTTTAGCATTAAATTAAACAAAAAAATAATAATAATTTAATTGTTAATCGATAGGTAAATAGTTTTCATGTAAAAAAGCATCAAATGTTCATTATTTTAAACCTATCTAAAAACTAGTGACTAATAATGTTTTTTGAAATATGTTTTTGTGATTTAAATTTATTATTATTCTTTAAGTTAGTAAAATAGGAGTTATTAATTTTAATGAAACAAATATGTTTAAAAGTTGTAACTGTAATAAATATAATACAAGCTTTAAAAAACTTTTTAAAAATTGCATATAAATAAATATGCATATAATATTACTTAAATCCTGTATTTATTAGCAGTAAATAAAGCAAATAGTCGAGTATGATGGTTTTAGTTTTTATGAAAAAAAATATGTGCAATATCCCGCGTCATTTTCCAAGATTTTAAACATAGATCTGGTTAGAATAGCGATTATTATTAGATAGTTAGCAATAATAACTAGATAAACTAAAAAACTGACCTGAACAGTGGGAACAAATCCCGTCTATGATGGCAAGTTAGACGAACACGATGTTACTCAAATCCTAGACTTAAAAGTAATTAAAATAATTTCAATAGCAACAAAAACCATTAATCTTTACGAAAATTCTTTAATTTCATTAACAAGATCCGAAATCATAACTGAATAAGCCTACGTTTGAGGTAGTAAATAAGTTAACTTTTTATCATTGTACCGTAAATAATAGTGCTAAATAAATTCACTTACATATAGATTTAAGTATTGTAATTGTGGTATCAAAAGAGTTTTTCATCCAGAGTACACTACTAAATCACGTTTCGTTGTAAAACAAGTCGTTTTGTGTTGTAAACTTCCCTCGATTTAGACGAAAAATTGGCGCACAAATTGACAGATGAACAACAACTTACAACGGTTACTTCAAAGGAAGCTTAACGTTAATGCTGCGTTCGCAATATAAAACGGGATAAAAAGTCAATAACTAAAATAGATAGATATATCTAGATATCTATCTATCTATCTATCTATTTCAATGTAGATTTAATTTTATATCTTAATTTTTCACTGTAACTTCAAGTTATTTTAAAAATCTTTATTAGGCAATCTCCAAACCAATCAAACGGCATTTTCACTTACCGCATCGAAGAACGCGGAGAAGAGGAAGGACCAGCAGGATATAGCAATTTAAAAAAAAATCGTGTACAGTGACAACGATGGTAGATATTAGGTTATCAATTTTCGAGTCAGCATTTGTGTGTTTTCCAATTACAGAGCATAATGCGACTCAGTGCCGCACAATGCTTAAGTGTGCTAATGCTTAATTGGAAC
>DVXP01004368.1:0-10431 GCA_018235645.1 Junonia grisea
AAAACATAGATAAATAATGATATTCTTGTCTTTTTGGAGATGGCACGATCCGTTTCTATTAACAATGTTTCAAAAAAGCTTATCGGTTTAGTTTTTATTAATTTCTTAATTACTTAATTGACAGCATGTAGCGCGCCACGTGTCGTGGCATTTCAATTCCACAATGTCCTAGAGAATACGGTTTTAAGACAATAACGTGTTTCAACATAGAAATACGTTTTGATTTGGCATAGAAAATAAGGGCCAAGAGTATGAAGTGTACCTGAAAATTTTTACATAATTGACAAAGTCCAAGTATGTATTATTTGGACTGTATGCAATATGTATTGCATTATTTCGAATACTTATCTTATGAATTAGACTTAGACTGATAAAGGTGCTGTGGTATAATGGTGAGAGCAGAGATGGCCTAGTTGTGCGAATACGTGGATCTTAACCAAAGGCTTCAAACCCTGGCTAGCACCGCTGGATTTTTAAGTGCTAAATTTGTGTTTTAATTCATCTCGAGTTCGGCGCTGAAAGAAAACATCGTGAGGAAACCTGCATGTACCGGAAGAAATTCTGACATATGTATATCCACTAATCCGCAGTGGATATACATATATCAGATACCTTCTCCCTAATAGGAAAAGAGGCCTATGCCCAGCTGTGGGATATGTACAAGCTGTGTTACGTGTTACGATATAATAGTAGTCAATATTAGACAAGACAAATAGTTCGTTACCTACATGAACGAACACACGGTAGCCCTTTATTGCATTAATTGAATTAATTAAATACTAAGTGTAATGGAAAGTGCTGTGGTTTGCTATACCATGTTTAGGAATTTGGAAATAGTCCATGTAAAGCATTAGGCGAGAATTATAATGTTTGTAAGTTTTGCTCACGGACTTACGAATGCAAATGATTTGAATTAAAAAATTGTTTATTGTTATTTACAGATGGTTACTTAGGTTATCAGATTACAGAGTACGTTGTATTAGTTATTCCGGTTTAAAATGAATTTAAAAATACTGACAACCTGTTTTTGGTTAATCTTGGTCAGTATTATATTGTATATTAATTAGGAGTACGTCTGTATATGGAAATACTAAAGTTACTCTGTCTATGTTTTCTTTATTAATCGATTGTTTTAAATACACATTGTTACATATATCTACGAGTATGTAGAAGTGTACACATAATTATGTAGTCCAATTGAGTGTACAATTATACAATAGCCACTTGAGAGTGAACTCGACCAAGAGCTTCTATATTCTAACTTCCCACAACTTCTCAACGTTTTATCCGTTTAAGACGTCTGTAGTGCTACTAGAATTACATTATTCTGCTCACTATATGAAACACCCAACTTTACTTTTATTATTAGCTTCTTAAAAATATATTGAGAAACTCTGAATGTATTAATAATAACGCCCCGCAAGTTTCAGGTATTGTTTCCTACCAATAATGGTACCCTTATTGAAGACAACTATTGGACCGTTGTCAATCCGTTGTACATTCGTTCGTCCTCCTGTTAGTCAGTATCTTATGAGCCATATATAAAGATTCCAAATTTTCGCAATATTACAGAAAGTATTAAAGAACAGTATTTTTTTACATAGGTTTTACTTCGTTTAGTTCTTTTACGAAAGTATTTTAAAAGTGCATAGCATTATCTTATTACTACTTACTTACATACTCAGTGTTACTATCAATAGTGTAGAACTCTGTGTGCAAGTGTGACTTGCACTCACCGGTTTTTTATTTATATAAATGAATATCGCACGAAAAGATTTATTCGCAGCAATTTTTGATGTCTACTTGACTCGGTAGAAAGTTTTAACAAAACAATAGTACGTGTGCTTCCTATTTTAGTAGTCAAACAGGAACTGAAACAAACTCGTGCCAGCAAATGCGACAATAAAATATAACTGTGTACGTATGGACATAACACGAGGCAGAACTAGAATCACCATATTTGAGGTAAAAACCAGGAATTTGATTTTAAGGCAGAAGATTTTTTGTTTGTCATATTAACCTATGTCAAAACAAAGTTTTCAACTTTCTAGGCTTTGAACTCTTGAAGAGATGTTTTATTATTTGATGATAATTTTTCATTTAAAGAAGAAATTTTGAAATTTAAAATAACGACGATAAAGTGTAATTTAAATATAATACTTCATCAAAAGTATATTTTTATAAGAAGCTGAAATAGGATGCTTCACAAGCGGTTCACAAATTCTAAAAGTATTTAGTGTAGATATTGAGATCTCCATGAGATACCAGGAGAGATACTCTATGTTTTAAAAACATATGACTTCGAGATTATATTGCGTAAAGTAAGTAATAATGTTCAAGTCTTTACAATGACACTCATATTGTGTCGAAGTTTGAAGCACGTCGTAGATTTTCACGACACGAAGGCATAATTTGCTAAGACGCGCTGTCGAAACATGGATGTGTTTTGATTTTCAAAGGAATTCTTTCAAGTCGTATTAATTCACAACGGCACTCGTATCACGTCGGCACTCGTGTCGCGTTGAAATTATTTTCAAAGAACGTCGTAGATTTTAACGATACTAAGTAATAACGTACTGGGCATGGAAGGAATTCTTAAAAGAAATTTAAGAAAAACTATTCCGGGAAAACACCATTTTGTGGCAACTCTACGTTTAACGAACTCGCTACAAAATTCTGTAAATATCCAAATGTACTTAATTTAATACGTATTCATTCCAAGGTCGCAAGAGAACGACTCGTACAGAACATTTGTGTTTTAAATTTTAATACAGCTAATTTTAATAAAACATTTCTAGGGCTTTTTATAACAACAAAATTTTTAAATTTTATCTTTTTTTAAATATTTTTATCTTAACTATGTTTACGTAGAAAAATCTGTATCCTAAATTTTTCATCCTTAAAATTAAAATTTATTTTATCAAAGTAGGAACAATGTATATTCAATTAAAAAATAATATATAGAGATCAGTTTTAAGCTTAAACTTTAAGTTCGACAACTCTAGTATTTAAGTTGTTTCAAATTACCATTTCTTTTTAATGTATACCTACCTATCTTGACACATAATGGTCAATACTCACAATTTTTTTCCAGTTTGCGTTTTAGGGTTCATATTTCTATTCAAATTATCTATTGGAAAATTTATATATTTCTATCTATATCTCAAAATATTCTTTATTACTATACAAGAACCGTGATTACTCAATGTTTCCATTTTATTTATTGTAATGTTAAAAATAGCAAAATGTCTATTTATCTAAAAAACACTAAAAAGTTTGGTTCACAGTTATACATAATTTTTATAAAACTGTTTACAATAATAAAATATTTTTATACGGAATAATTGTTGTTTGCAATCCAACTCATATTTCGATAACATTATTTATAGCATCTACATTACACCAAGGAATTTGTTTCAAAAAGTTTCAAATCGCTAATAGGTTTTGTCGCCATTACCGCATTATGATAAAATATTCATGTTGAAAATATGTACGTGTTTAAAAAAAGATCATAAGATGGCTTAGCTACAATATTCGACCTCAACTGATAATAAACGTAGGCTACCTTCGTCTAGTGTCCTAAGTTTTTAATGAGGCAGTCATGTAGTATGTCAGAAGAACACTTTGAGATATACCTACTATGTATGTCCGCCTATTTACATTAGAGCAGTGTGGCAGGTTTAACTTTATGACTTTCCAATTATTTAAGAAAAGAAGCATTTGCTCAACAGTGGAATATTTATAGGCTTTCACAATGCATAGTTAAATTTTAACACGTGAAAAGGTTGTGTGGAATATACGCTATTATTTTACAGCAAAAACATGCAGCTGTAAAATTCATGGCCAATAAAATACTATGGGATCATATGTATCCACTAATGGTAGATCACATTGTTTCGTTCGTTTCCACAGAATAAACTGGGACTTTGATTGAAATGTGGTTTCGAAACTGCTGAGTAGAATATACTCGTATATGAATATTGTTCAGTATGTGATAATCCACGCGTATTAAAATATTGTGTAACAACTACAAAGAGCCTCCAGTTATAATATTTAATATATTATTTGAGAATTATTAATTAAGAGGTGAAACATAAAATTATTTCTTCATTATTACATCGTCTGTCCATGTAGCGTAAGCACTTTAGGAAACTACCTATTTAGTTCTAATATCATAGTTAAAATTGTTGTTTTTTAAAATGTAATCTTAGTGATAAATATCACAATTATAAAATATACATCTAAGTTGATTCTGGCGTTACATTATAACGGAAATTACTTTTATGATTCCTAAATACATAACCTCCTATTTGTGCACTCGTGTCAAAAATACTACTTCCAACGAAGTATTTAAATGCAACTCAGCACTCGAACACTACCCTAATCCTGTATCGAATTTATGTCACAAAACATTCAATTTCAAATTTAATTAAAAAGCAAGCTCCTTAGTCAGCGCAAAACCTGCGACACCGTTCCATTTGTAAGGTAAACCTTTTATAAGCAATCGCGTTCCCTCGTTAGGACTCTTCTATTGAGAGTCCGCTTAATTGCACCGTTGTGCTCATCGGCGGGTAGTTTTACCGGGATTTCAGTTCGAATATTCTAGTACGGTGAAACCTGGCAAGATTGCCCACTATTTATACATTTAGCCACACTAAGTAAAAAGTAAAAGTGGTAAAGTAACAGTCTGTATATATCCCATGGCTGGGCATAGGCCTCTTCTCCTATTAGGGAGAAGGTTAAGGAGCTTAATTAAATTTTGCCACACAGTAACAAGAAATATAAAGAATTTTTTGGCCTGATTCAAACATATATAAAAAACAGTTTTTGCTATTTTGTTAACTTTTTGAAAAGTGACGGTGTGGGCAACTTTATGTCTAGTGGGCAATCTTGTAGAGTTTTACTGTACTGCGGTACACTAACGTATATCCGAAATACGATGTACAGATTGATTCTAATTATTGCTGGTATCCGTTTCCAATTTTGGACTACTTCAGTCGAATCAAATTTTGTAGTGTAATTTGAAATTTGTTCGTAATTCAGGCGTTTTTAGCACGCTTTTATTAACTTGACTAGGTATTCAAGTAAGTAGTTTTGTATGGAATCTTGCTATTAAATTTTCGCCTACGTTATCACGATCCAGACGTTTGTAATTTTATACGCGCCTAAACTACCTATAGGATACGGCAATATTATGAAAAAAATAAAATCATGCCATCATCCATTTTTTCAACAATTAAAAATGTTTAAAATGTATTCAACATTGTTGTAAAACTCGATGAGGAAGGATTTTTCTTCTATCAAAAGTAAGCAACTTTTCAACCAGTGATGGCGAGATTCAAAATAGCTTTGCAAAGTAAGAAAATTAGTCATTTGCAGTGCAATAGTGACGTTATCTATTCTAAGTCTTACATCTTTTAGTTCAGTATTAGGTACTTAATTTATGAAGTGAAAAGTTGGTTCACTTAAAAATAAAATAATGAAATATAAAATACTTGTACATTACTTTACATAAAGTATTATAATTAGTTAGCAACTTACATAACGTTACCTGGGTACAGAGTTTCTATCAGTCATGGCAGTCAACCGAAAACCTAGTGTGATTTTCGCTGTTCAATATACCTCGCTAAGCGAATGTCAAAGGAGAGATTTATGACGATTTGTGACAAAAAATATCATGTGAGTATGTGACAGTGTAAGTAAGGATTGACTGCTAATTTCATTTTACCATCAGAGGGTTATCTACTTTGTAAGTAGGTATATAATTTGTAGTTAATAGAAGATGTTTGGTATTTAAAGTTATCTTTCCATCTTTAAAACAAAAAGAAAGAATGTACAATAGAATAAAATGTGTCAATTTGGCAAGGATGTTAAAAGTTAATAACTAATTGAAACATCTTTTAGAAAGCCTGATTAGATGATTGACTGAAATGGAACGATTTTTAAGACGTGAGCTTTATCGTTATCATGTTAAATGTGTAATATATATATTGTAATGTATGTGTAATATAATAAATTAGTATATTGTGGTTATTACAAGATAAATAATAATTATTAGATACGAGTATTTTCTATTTAAGACGACTGATATCTGATGCTGACCCTGTCAATTATCGAAGTCTTCCAAATATTGAACATGATTCAGCTCAAGAATCTAATCTAACACATAATGAAAGGTCTAAATAAGATAATATTGTATTAAAATGTTAACTAGAATTGCAAATAAAAGTATCTTGATGCTATTTCATGATGAACAGTGATTAAAAGCGTAAAAAACTTAAAAAGAAAATTTTCTTTCCCCTTAGGCATTTCAAATAAACAAAAAATGACAAATGACAAAAAGCATAATAACAAATTAAAAAGAACAGCAGATTATACAGACAAAAGTCAATTTTGTTCTTTTGAACATTCGGTTACTGTACAAATATCGATTCCCAAACAAAACAGAACAGGACAAACATTCCCGGACTTATTCGACGGACAAACAGTGGCTGCGACGTAATCATTCGTGAAATTGCAAAGTCGTTTTAAAGGTTCCACCGTCGGAGCCTGCTAACGGCTCACTGGGCAAACTGGAGATAAACCAATAACAATACTGAACGAGATAGAAAGATAAACACGAAATTGTGGAAACTACAATATAGAAAACGTCACACTTCGATATCTTGTTAGTATAGGATAAGGGAGATAATGGAATTTCTGTATATACCTTAGTGAAAATAATATAGAAATAAGTTACAGAAATATCAAGGTCCTTTCGGAAAATTAAATGAATGTGGTCTAAACCTGATAAATATTGAAAACTTGGAACTCTAGTCAATATATTTTTGATATTTTGATATTAAAATACCATGAAATATTCACTTAACGTTTCGAGGTGGGTAATATGATACTTTTTATTCTGATGTTAAAGTAGTTCCCTCGGGAAAATGCTTGGTATAAAAATTTTAGCAAAAAATGTTTATTTAAAAGTTGTGGGACGAAACAAATTTAACAAAAATTACAATGTTTTTTCATTAGAATAAGACTAATGGTTTAACTCTATACTATGTTGTATTATACAAACCAAAATTTAAACGCTGATAAGCAGTTAAAAACTATTCATAAAGCACCGAATTGTGAAAACGACGTTGAATTTTGAATCGGGATTAAACTAGCAGTGCTTTTAATACAATACAAAGTAGAATATTTCAGGCTGAGCAGCACTGCCAAGTTTCCAAAGACTCCGTTTATCAATTGGCAATAGTTTATGGAAGTTTTCGAGATAACGGTCTTCCATCAGAGTTTGTTGCAACGACTATAGGCTGCATTAGCTAATGCTCCGTAGGAAGCGATGTTTCGATATCTGTAGAACGAAGTAGCCTTCGGGCGAGTTTAAAGCTCTCTATATAACTTTTATTTATTTATTTAAGTCTTTTAATGCATAGAAAAACAATTGCATAAAGGTAGGATTGGTTGAATTCTACAGCGCTTTTGGTCGAAGACGTACGAGAAAGAATTTATTTATAGGTAGGCCTATAACGTGCCGCTTTTTATATATAGAATTGATATATAGAATTTTAAAATTATAAAACGGTCTTGAAAAAAATACTATAATAATACGTAGATAGATATTGCATCTCTAAATGTACATAACAACAATAATAATTATTATTATTATTTAAAATCAACTAGAGTAGTTGCAATAATCGTAAACATATAAATAATAAATAATAATTCACTCAATATAGATACGGCTTCCAATTACTTTCTGAATCAATACCTGCTGCGCTGTTTGAAATAATACAACAGTAATGCATTTTATATCCAATTTCAGGATGGATTTTAATATGTATTTCCGTTGGTCACTATTACGTAGACATCTATGTAAGTATATACTATAAATTGGTAATTTAAGAAGACGATGTTTTGAGTATCTAATCTTTAAATATTCTGTGTTAGATATACGATTAACGTTGAAGTTTTAATTTAACAAAATAAAAAGAATGAAAAAAAACATTCCGCGAAAACACTTGACATTTTAGGAAGTGAAAACCTTGCACTATTAATTTCTTAAACAAATTACAAGTAGATTTGTTTCAGGAGATGTCCTTAATGCGTTCTTCATTACTTACAAAATGTTCTCTCCCATAATGAATATTCCTTACTTAATTCGCGTTTTCTCACGCCAAGTTCTTATCAAGACAGAATTCTTTCGTAACCTATTTCGCGAACTTGTCCAGGCATGTATAATGCAAGGCCTGCTGCAACTTGTTTGATTATTTATTTAGCAGCAAGTCTGATGTTTTATTCTACGCCACTATTTTGCTCGGATGCATTTCGAGTGAGAAATAATGCATTAGAAACACTATTTCACACATTTTTGATATAATTATGTTACATTATTAAACTGTTTTAAATAGATGTCTGGACTCTGGTGAATAATGTATGAGAAATCGATGAAAATGGCGTAGAAGCGGATAAATCTCTGACATTAGTTTGTAATATGCTGTGACAGCAATAGACGGAATCCAATCTTTAGAAGAGGAGAGGATCAAATAGTATTCTGAATCGAAAATGTTTGTAGAGTCATGAGTTTTTTGCAATTTCTTAAATAAGATTTTGAAATAAAATTATTATATAATAAATGTTATTTGTGTAATGTAATGGTCATGCAATATGATCATCGACCACAGTACACAACTACATGCTTAGGTATACAAAATCGAAGCCGCCGTTTAATGCATTTAATTATATTAATAAGAAATAAAATATACATTTCGCAGTTTAACTCATTCATGTGGAAAATATAGATACATTTTATATTTCGAAGGTTTCTTCGCAAATTGTGTTGTACAAATTTAATTTAGGTGAAAACTTTCCGATACTCTAACTGGGAAAACGGAACTCCTCTACAGACGACAGCAAATAATTCCGAACTAATGCAATCTAGTGAAGGGCACAACAAGAATCTAATCGATTCGATTGAAATCGATTTTATTAAAACACTCGCAGACCGCCCCGGTTTCGCACAGGCATTCCTCATTAAACTTTTTTGAAAACATTATATAGCCTATGTTCACCGGAGATCGTATAGCTTCCCAACAGTGAAAGAATTTTTCAGATCGGTCTAGTACTTTCGGATAATCTTCCTTCATTATAATACTAGTGTAGATCATCAAACGTCGAACTTTGTAAATTGTAGGTTTAATGTATACCTGTAATGTAGTAATATGTTTATGTACTGGTTTGCAGAAAAAAGTATGAAAGAGCAAATGTGTTTATTCTTGCGTGAGGGCTCGTTGTGAAGTAGCATTCGTAAACTTCAAATAAATAAAAATACCACTATAAAGGGGTTTTGTTAGAAAATGTGGAAACGGTTGTTTGGTTAAGGGTTTCATATGGAGAATTGTGTAATTTCCCTGAAGTCAAAAGCTTGTTTGAGATTTTATAACAATAAACGTTTAATGTTTAAAAAGAGTAGCTTTTTATAATTTAATAATGTATATCAATGAGGAAATTAAACACTACATATTAAAGACTTAACGCCCCTAAGTTTGGGTCCTATTTCGAAGGTTTGAAATCACATAGGGATATGTACAAGCAGATGACCATAAAATAAAAATAAAAATGCGAAGTTGTGCAAAGCTTTACAACGATTAGCCACCGGTTACAGGTTATTTAAAAATGCGCCAATGCGTTCCTTTTGTCTGAACGTTGCTGCTCCACTACGGGTACTACTTATAAAACTACGAGTAGCATCTAGTTAGTAATCTTTTAATGGGTATTTTGTCAACAATGCCGTTATTTATTCGCTTTCTGATTCCAACTGCCGCTCTCGAGTCTTTTGGTAAATGTTTGATGTTTTCTATTAATCTGTTAAGTGGTTCCTGATGTTGAAATTCATAGTAAGTATTTTATTTATAGTATAACTTATGATTTCGATCAAAGGAGTAGGATTTTCTGGGAAGGAAAATTTCCGTATTGGTGTAAGTCGAGGTAGCAAAAAATGTTCATATTTAAGTACCCTTGTATGATAAAACTAGTTATGGTTGTAGGTTTTATTTCCAATTTTTGGCGTTGCTTTAGAAATGTGCTATTTGTAAAGAAAAGCCGATTGAGACGTAAAGTAGTATGTTTATTACCGAGAGCAACAAATAACGAGAAGATAAAATTTTCAACTTAGTAGCTAGTTCAGTGCAGTTTTATAGAGTATGAATTGAACAAATGCAATTTTTTCTTAGAGTTTGTTAGTTGCTACAGAAATAATGGGTAAGGGAAGTTAAATTACGCTCATCAAAGTTTTGTCATCCTCCGATGATGGAAGTAAAACTTCGTGGAGTGGATGGAAGTAAAACATCGCGGGAAAATCTCCATGTTTCTCGGGATAACTAATACAAACTTTAGATATGCGTTAAAATCTTGGCATTAATTTTTTAGGTAACTAACTAC
>DVXP01004369.1:0-10431 GCA_018235645.1 Junonia grisea
TTGAGAATATGACGATTTGCTCATTGGACATTTTACTATGACGACCTTTTGATTGTTGGTCTTTTTCATAATTGGACGTTTTGCGAGTTAGACCACTTGCTCATTAGACGTTATGCAATCATAGACGTTTTGCTACTTAGACCATATGATAGTAAAGCGACTGGACTTACATTAATGTTTTAGCCCGTAAGCCAGTGACAGATTTCATGAGCAAGACAACGTCTCAAGCGGTAATTTGTAGAATACATCGGAGAGTTGTATCATAAAGCCTCGTGAACTCGGCTACGGCTCGGTGGTTATCTCTCGAGAGGAAATAGTTAACCAAATTTGTGCCTGGCTCACGGACTATTTATTTTTCCGTACAAATATTAAACCCCACTTTACCTCTTTTGGCGAAAGCCTACGTTTTAATAATTACTTGTGTGCCAACTGTTTTTTTTTTAATTACTTTTTTATCTGTTCCAGGGAAATGCTTTAAGTACTAATAACACTACCTTACTAATATAAAGAAGCTAATTATGTTGATTCATATTTATATACACAATGAGAAGACTTTTTTCTTTGTTGTTAAAGTGTAATGACTGCTGTAGTTGTTATAATAAGATTAATTTATTTTAAAAGTGTTTTTCGCACTGCAATATGACTCTAACGTGCTGTATTGTTTAGGTTTCATTTTATTTCTCTTTCAATATTATAAGAATAAAAATAATTATAATAAATATTAAATACCTATTGTACCGAAACAGCAATATCATATGTTAATAATATTAAAAAAGAATATATATTTAAGGTAATTATCAAAAACTTTTATTTTTATTGTTTTGTATTTTCTAAAATCAGAACGCACCCTTCAAATTCCAATAACAGAACTAATCGTTGACATCGAACTTAACGGCATTATACATAAACGAAAATAGCAATTAATTGCCCACAAACACAATGCAATCAAAAGGCTCCGAACGCCCCCAAAGGCTCCAAATCCCGGTATCGCTAAAGATCAAAATAACATTTGTTCCGAAATCATTTATCAGGACTGATTCTCTTTCCATTTGGCGTCCCCAACCGAACTCAGCCAAACCGATTATTAGGATTGGGTTTTATGGTATAAGCGGTAGCGGTATATCGTAGTTTGTTTTCAGTTTTACTTGTTTTGTGAATTTCCCTTTTCGGAAGTAGGTATTTTGTTGAAGTACACAGCCAAATGTAAACTATTTAGAGAAAACGAACGCAACGATCTGACTTTTCTTTGTTTTTTGTTATAACTATTACAACATTTGTTCATTTATTTATAGGAAAATGGTGAAGCAATTCACTTTTTGAATATTCTCCGTCAATTTGAGAATATCACATTATCTATGATAAAACATTATTGGTGTATGTTGAGGCTACATCTTCCCTTGAGATTTTACAAACACATTTTTTATTATGTACCTACATCTTTGAAAAATTAAGATTTTAATTATCAATGATAATTAAAATCGAAGTTATAAAAATAAATCTTAATTTTACATAAAGGGTTGTTATTTTATTTCAAATATAAATGGAAAAATTTATCAACAGTTAAATCGTAAAAAAATCAAACCGAAAACTAAAATTAAAACGCTATCCGTTCTCGCTACCGCAGTCAACATGACCACGACACAATCAGACTAATGTGTTTCAGGGGAATAGCTTCTTTGTGGGGAGATCGTCATTAATACTTGTTGGTGACGACACTTAGATTAAAATTTAATATTCCTATTAAATCCCGACACTTGCTATGAATACTTAACTAGCTGGAACTAACTATCAAATTTTTAAATTGAGGAACTATCAACAATCGTAACTATTGGAAAATTTTAAAGAGACTTTTTACTGAGGCATATACAAACATCACCTACATAGTTTTACATATTTCTCCACAGTATAATTTTTTTTTAATCCATTCTGCTGTTACCGCCCAAAAATACTTCTTAATACTTCAAAGGCACACTTGAAGATTTTCGACCATTGTGTGTGATTGCCTTGTATCATTTTATTAAGATTCAAATAACAAAAACAATAAAATCTCCAACATTTTGTTCGAAAGATCCATGTATCCAATAAAGCACAATCAAACATGATCCGTGTAAGTACGAAGCAATTTCAGAAAAACTAAAAAGGTCACCCCTAACCGTCAATTGGCGCTGTTCTATTTTTTTTGCCCCGAAATTCGCGCCATATTGCGGACTACCCCATCTAAATGATAATTCGAGGGCGCTCCTTACAATAAAAATTATTGCGGCCAGTTTATTTTATTACACTTTTTATTGTATTCAAATATCAGCCGGCGACGTCGAATTTTTCCCTTTCGTAGATACCTAAAATATAGACCCTGGAGATTTAGGAAAAAAGTAGAAACCGAATTGAGGTGTTTTATCATTGGCTGCTTTTATTTTCACACCCATTTCAGGAAAACGAGTGATTCCACGTTTGTACCCTTTGAACAATTTTCTTGCCATTTCTCTTTTTCAACCTGACGTTATGGTTTTATTGCCTCTTTTCTTTTGCAGGTATTAGAATTCAACGGTAATCGATTACACATTATAAATTTTCCCAATAGTTTGTTTATTAAAATGATCTTCTTAAGATATATCGTAAATAGATAGTTAGGTACATACATATTGTTTCATAGATATTAAAGCATAAATCGTTTAAGTCACTTACAGACTATGGAATTGTGGCCCGTACCATATTGAAATATGAATATATTTTTTGTACTGGCTATTTCTTGTATAAAATACCTAAATCAGACGTGTGCCTAAGTAAAAACAGTAGCAGTATTTCCAATATACATAATTCATGAATTAATGCTTGTGTTTACGTATTATAAAAACGAGGATTTACATATCTGTATTTCCACTTTAAAATATAAACACGTGAACAAAAAATACATTAGTGTCTATTAAATGAACAGGATTTCTTTCTTTATTGCGGGCTAATAAAAACTGCTCGCGTAATTGCTAGTCCGCAATCAGCTAAATGCACAACATTAACACCTTCAAACAATGCAAATAATCATCATAATCACACAGCAGATGTTTGTTTATTATAACCTACCTCCTGTTATAGTCATCAGCCGCAAGACAAAGCTAGCCACCCCATTCTTATCTCTATTTCAGATCGCAATCAGCGCCGCCATGTTTGATGCCATTATGAATCAAGTTCCCGCCTTTTTACTTTTTTCCATTCGCTAGGCACCGGCGTCAGATCTCACAGCCGATAAGTTCTTTATTATCCTGGATGATTTTTTAATCTGTTCCTACTGTTAGTGGTCATGTTTCACACATTTTATTATTACGATGTGTGAATGAACGAATGAATGTAAATTGCAATAATAACAATGCAAATGTTAGGATTAGAAAGTAGTGAAATGTATTGCACTATCTTGTTATTTTTTTTAATGGTATTATATATTTTAATTTCTGTCGTTTATAAAATTACCGTATTAGAATCAAATATTAATACATATTTTTGAAATTTATCATGTTTGAAATGAGATTTCAAAAATAAAATAAATAGATACTTTTAGTATATATCTTAAATAATAAATAAAAGTAAACAACTGATAATTGTAACACAGATAAGGAAAGCTTGCAGCGGATTTGTGAAGAAGAGAAAATTGGAAAAACAAGGGCGAGCAGGCGAGTTCCGAAGTTGGTCTCTAAGTAGATTTTCCAATTTGAAACTCGTTACAGGCGGAGAGGAGTTTCCGAAGACTACACTACAAGTTACACAATGTGGTTACGATACGACATAAATATACACGTGGCAGATATAGGTAGGTCTCGATCTGTACCAACTGTAGTATCTTCTGAAGATCTTCGGTATCGGGAGTTGAAATAAGCGTAGTGCAGTGGCGGTTTTACCCATAGGCCCGTCAGCCCCGAGCCAAATTTAGATTTTCGGCAAAGTTGTAAATGAGGCGGACGACCATTTTTTTTAGCGAAAATAGTATATTTAAGATACGTAGGGTGTCGACCTTTTTTTTCATAGCTCATGTCGAATGTGTCACATAGAGGATGGGTAGCTAGAGGCGCCGTATGAATCAGGGCCTAGGGCACCACTTGTGTTAAATCCGACACTGGCGTAGTGCTGTGTCTAGTATCAGGGAAGAAGGCAAAGGACTATAGGTGTTTGTGTTGCATTATAGCTACATGATACCTACCAAACAGATGTATAAAATTTCGCGACTATGCAAAAAAATCTGGTTAGGAAAGTTCTTAGATATTCTTAGATATGTATGTAATAGTATGTATGTACCTAACATTTATTGTTAAAGGCAGTCCAGAAGGGAATAATAATACAACCACCGTTCATTATACATGTCTCTATTCCAGTTCTCCATATAATGTTATCCCTTATATCGCTATGTCCTCTGTCTTGCCATCAACAACCGTCACTAGGCAACCACCCAATCGTGTATTCCAAATAGTTCCGCTAACATTAAAATTACACATTTATCTTGATATAAGAAATGCATGTTAATAATGTGTTGAACAACGAATTTATGCGATAAATACTTGAAACCACACCGAGATTACATCGTGTCGTTACCGCCTCGTGAACGCTAAACCGATCAAAGTCTTTTTCACTTGAACTCGACCCAGGATTTATTGGTGAACTTCACTGAACTTCGGCGGAGAGACGGATGAAAATTGTCAGCGCAAGTTATTTATTGTGAACTTACAAACTTTAAAACCGCTCTGTAGCTTGTGACTGTGATAAAAATGTAATCATAGAATAAATAATACCCTCTGGATTTAGTACATGTGTGTTGTGGTAGATAAAGAAATAATAAAATGTCTATAAACAAATAAAAACATATACCTACATATTTAGTTGAAGATTAGCTGGTGTAACCGCTTAACGGTTAATAGTGAATATGAAATATTTATTATCATTGTTAAAATAATTACCGATATTAATTTAAAAATGCAATTAAAAATGTTTTACTTTATGTTCATGATTTCTACACAATATAATATTACAAGAACAATTATAGAAATATTAAAGTATTTAATAAAATTGTTTTATACAAACACTCGTAAAAAACTTCGGCATAGAAACATTAATAAATTATGGTTAGGTACATATTGGTGTTGAACGATGTAGAGTTCACGTCCTGTATTTTAGCGAAGTCAATATCTTTTCTAGCATCGTTATGTACACTTGCAAAATAAAACTAAGTAATTATTTGATCATCACTAGGGCGTAATGGCGTCGCTTCCGGCGCGGCGGCCATTAGTGGCCATTTCCTGCCGGCTTCCGCTTAACAGCGCCGCATTGTGGCATTTTCTAACAACTCCCAGTGTTAAATGCATTTGTTAATGTCTTATTAGAAATGTAATGATGATTGAGCTATTTATTCTTTTTTCTTTTTTCTTTTTATTCGTACGAAATGACGTTTACTTGTAAGGTAATTTGTTTGAGTGAATGATATTATGATAAAAGTCATTCGTTCATTTTTTATCTCGAGGTTGTTGAATTAAGGAACTAAAAGACGTTGAAATATGTACAATGGTAGGTACGTAGTAATATAAGATTATGAAATATGTTTTTGTTGAAGCACATTTTTATAATTTATACAGTAAAAACAGGTGAAAACAATACACCGAAATCTATACAAAATTAATAAAAATTCATAACGGAAAAAAATTAAATTAGGCGCACCTATTGTTATAATTAAGATTGCCCACAGATAAAATATCATCAGTTGATTACCTGTCAAATTTTAATAAGATTAATAAATGGAAGTACAGAGATGGAACATTCAACCCTAAGTAGATTAAGCACTACTTCCTGTTCCTAATGGAGATATACAAACGGCGCTAAGTGGCGGAAGCTAACTTAGATCGATGGCCGATGACTTGCTCAGCCGTAGAAAATCATATTGAAGTGTCAATTCAGATATTGGATTACATGGCTGTTCTATCAACACATTCTTAATATTACATCCATGCTAGTTTTTGTCCACAGCCGCATTGTTTATGGATAGACAGTGGGCAAACGACGTGGTCACCTGATGATAAGTGGTAAGTGATCACCATCAGGAGGGTCAGGGGATTGCGCATGCGAAAGCGATCCCACATCCTCTCTGTTTCCATGCTGATGGCGGCCATCTCAGGGGTGTTTAGTGTGAGCAATCTCACATAATCCGACCTCCCTCCTAGGAGTCGGGTAGAAGATTCACCTTGTCAACAAAAAAAATGATAGCCATCAATATGAATATGTGCAACGAATCTGTTGACGCCTTACAAAAGAATTATATATAAAGAAGAATAGGAACTAAAGGAAAGGGAATATTAGGCCTCCGACTCTATTACTAATCGTACCGAACGCAGTGGAATAGCTACTTATTTAAGTTGATGCTTTCCCGACCTAGCCACTCGTTTTCTAGCATATAGTTAGTCGATGGGCAACAGTCTAGCTCTACTAAAGTAATTACAGTATTTCAATTTTATTCCCATTAATAAAAGCTTTATTAAATTCACCAAATAGACCAAATAGGTAATAAATATTATATAATATTAGATAATATAACTAAACAATAAAAGCACCGCGTGTATTATATACGGTCAGTACCTACATATAGCTATTATTGTTTTTATTAGAAATATGAAATATTTATATGTGTAATATAATAAAATAAAAGTAAAACAAAAATCAATCTAGTATAGATTTAAAGTTTCAGATGAAATATCCATGTGTGAAAAATTAAGAAGAATTTCAAAAGATTCCTTCTCCGTGAATTTTCGAAGTGCTCATAAAGTTAGTTTGCTATAAATTGTACGAAAACGAAGATTGATTAATTCTAAATCAGACCGAAGTGTAGGAGGCTGTGAAAACTTTTTAATATTCCATTCGGTTGCAAGCAATGCTGTGCATGATTGGGCGCCCGCGGCTCCTTCTGACTCTTAAAAATATCGTAAAAAATTATAGCGACATCAAACCTTATGTTACAATTTATTAGGTATATTTATTTCCAGTGTCAAAATATTTGCTTAAAAAAATAAGTTTTTTAATGTTTTATAAATTTAAATAAAACCTTCTTTAAAGCTGTGCGTGTCAATAAGTTATTTTAAAAATATACTTATATTTAAATGAAATCTTTACAAAAAAACAAGTAAGAAAATGTACCTATACACTTTCAACTTTAGGTGTCTCTTAGAAAAGTGAAACGTTAGTGAAACAAACTAATGTGACGTTAATCACGTGTCAATCGTCCAAATCGAATATTTTGAAATGTTATTGAAAATTCGTAAGCGTAAAAACAAACAATATAATTATATTAATTGGCGCGCTCGGTTAAGCCCGATGATGTTAAATGAGCAAAACCACAAAATGCTAAAATGGCGCTGGCCGCTTCACCATTATATTGATTTCGACGCCATTAAAGCGAACCGGAAATTAAAAAGAAATAAAAACATATTGCTTTCCCGCGCGTTCCGAACTTACCCAATTTGTACATTGGAGCTTCGGTATTTTTGGATAATCGAATACGTCGAACACGATTCCGAGTTGACAAGCGATTTACAGCCTTATTTTTTGTTATTACAGTTCAATTTATTTTATAACATATTTGATAAAATTCGTAACCATTTCGATCGGAATATAGGGTAGGTAGATTTTATTTGGCATGCCATTATTGTCAGAGCGATATGATTATTATATTATCGGGCGATAAACGGGCATAAAAAAGATATATCGGCAATCATCTCGCAGGATTATGACGTCATTACACGTATTACGAAGTTTCGTATGGGTTTATCGACGTACTGGCTAATTAGCTTTCTGATGCGATGGGAGACCATAAATCATGGTTTGAGTCTTAGCAATAGAATTCGTTTGTAATACTGTTATTATAGTACAGTATGTTGGGTAAAGTTTGGTCAATTTATTTCATGCCCTTTATTACCTTTATCTGAATATTTTTTTAACGTAGGTACGAGTATGTAGGTATTATTTATTTTTTAATTTTTAAGGAAAATACGAAGTGAAACGAATATGAAATGAGCTTTTATGTTATCTATCTACAATTTTAAGGAACTTTGTTCTTTGTAAAGATCTATGTCAATGACAATTAAATAATAATTCCATAATATGAGTACAATAATAAGTAACCTGTCTTACGCTATTGAAAAAATATGCAATGAAAGAAATAATAAAATTCTTGCTTTAAGGTAAATTAATTAAAATACCTGTAGCTGTTTTATGAAAAAATCTAAATTGATCTTCTGTAGGTAAAAATAAAAATTCTATGACACGATAATAACCGGATTCACAAGTATGTTTTATTATTTAAAAATAAACGATATAACTAACTCTTTATAATAATTAATCTTTTTTATTCTAAATAAGTAATCGTAAAGCTTAGTAAGTACTAAGTTAGGTACCTACTTAGTTCTCTTTAATAATATTTAATAATAACTTAGAAACGAAGCAACTTCCTAAAAGCGAACATATGAACATTTATACACAGATGAAAAATATTAAAAAATATATAAAAACATTATACCTTTCACAAAAAAAAATGATACCTAGGTACACTCGTTAGACGTATTATAATGAATTCCGGTACACTATTAGTTTACGAATCTACAACATTTACCTACGCCGCTTTCTTCAACTTTAACCTAATCTTATCCTTAAATGGAAAATTATGAACAATAATAAATAACTGTTATAAAAAATATATATTTTGACTTTGAATACCCTACACTTCCCAATAAAAACTCTTATATATCATAGTAATAAATTAACAAAAAAACCATATCCACAATAAATTCTCTAATCTCCAATATTGCTGTTAATTTACAACATCAATATAAATTATTAGTATATTGACATAACGTCAGATAGATAATATTTTAACGAATCATGATTGTTTTACCGCTGATTGTCGGCAATGGCTCACGAGAGGTACATGCGAAACGCATTAGCTGATAAAATAACTAATGGATCACAAATATTTGTGCAAGCCCTCGATACCGCTAAGTACGGTAGATCTACACGTGAAACTTTTCATATCTCATCCATTTAACAATCCATTTGTTTCAGTAATCCTTTTAATAGGCGATTGTTTTGGCTTCTATCTCTAATCTGTAAGCAAGTATCTACATAATTATATGTATATGATGTTATACTATTAATTTATTTGTTTATATAAAATGCATTAAACTAAAATAACAACTTAAATGCGGCTTAATGAAAGTAAATTATTTAAAATCACACAATTGGTACTTCAAGTAATAATTAATTTTATTTCTAATAGCTATTGTTATCTACAGTCGTCAGGCGACTTTTTACTTATTTTTATTAATTATTTGTATAAAATAAGACTTTTTTTATTTGACTATTATAAGACGATTATATTTTGTGAACATTTCTATTACATCACTTACTACTACTATTATAATATTCTTGTTTGATCAACTCACTACACAGTTAAACCATTTAAAAATAAAATAACTAAAAGAAATAATTACTACGAGTTATATCGCCATCTATCGGCAAGTAGTAGACATTTTGAAATTGCAATATTTACTTCTATTCGATAACAGATGTCTCTAATGTTTATATTTAGTAACGTAATATGTTTAGAACGAAGTACACGACGTAATCAATAGATGGCGTTGACGTTTATCAACGAGGTCATTGAATTGTAGCTAAGTTCACTGTCGTTCTGCTGGTATTCGTTTTTTTTCTCACGAATCAGGTGTACGTTTACTAGTTCAGTGTAAGGACTATGCAACTTTAAATTGTGTACAAAAACAGCAGTAATTTAAATTAACAACAAAAACAGATTTTTATAAACTTAAAATATTGTACCGTAAAAAGTTTTATTTGCTAAAAACTAACTAACTAACTCGTTTACGAAAAACTTTGTGTTATTTAAAAGAAAATTATGTTACAAATAAAACTAAACAATTTAGAAGAATTGTGGTGTAAAGTGTGACAAAGCAAAAACTTTCTCGCGTTATCAATTTCGCGGTGTTTGACGAAGTTATTGAAAATGAGTTGAACAAACTTTAGCCCAAGTTTTCAGGGAATATTCATCTTAAAAGTGTGAATAAAAGTACAAAATGACTACGGATAGGTTTCACAAGTAAGTTATACCTTCGTTACTTTGGTATTTTGATTAGAACTCCTATTATCTGACCAGTTGCAAAGATAAGATTGTATTGTTCATCGATAGTTTTAACACGTAATCGTAATTATAAAAATGTTTCAGAACTTATTTTAAAACAAAAATATAAAACTTAAATTAAAAATTATATTATGATACGGGATAAGAGAGAAACTTAAACATCAAATCGAAAATTCGCGACACAGTGGGATTTGAACCCAGAACAGAAGGTGCCTTCTGCCTTGCCGGTGCAGGTGCTCTAGCCAGTTGAGCTATGGCTCGCT
>DVXP01004370.1:0-10430 GCA_018235645.1 Junonia grisea
ATTTCTTATTTCTTGTTTCTTATTCCTTATCTCTTATCTCTTATATCTTATGTTTTTCATTGTGTAGCAGCCTTTATATAGACTACATATAAATCTTACGCTTTTTATTTAATGACAGAGCTCGTTCCCACCACGTTCCCACTTATCGGATCCGGATTCTAATAGGATGTTTCAGTGGCGGAATACTTTGTATAAAGTTGTAGAAACAAGATTTTTTGTTGGCACCGATAAGAAAAAATGTCAGCTGTTTTGCCAGCTTTTAAGCCAGAAAAAATCGAGACAGACCTCACTTGCATATAGTGACGCTGTTCACATTTGTCGAAATAGTGGTCAAAATATTAGGACTGACATTTACCTGATTCATTACAATTTGATTTTACAATTTAGTACTTTTATAAAACTACAATTTTGTTATGCAAAAGTACAAAATATGGTTCATAATTCTAAATAGTTATTGAACAATAAAATAGTAGATAAGTATTTTATAAGGCTGAACGGTCACAAGTCTTTGCCTTAATCTACTATAACATAAAAATAAAACCACCAGAAATAAATTGATAAAATTGGCGGACATACATCAGACAAGGTGGTATGGTTTAACCCCTCGTATACCGGGACCCACAAAATTTTGTTACCATTGACTGCCATGCAACATTTATTTGACATCGCATATCTTTACATTAAAAAAAACCTTTCTTTGATCTGTTTCTTGATTATAAAATTATTCGAATCCAAGTTTTGTAAGTACGAAATTTAGTAGAGCAGCATGGGTAAAGTAAAATTTAATCTCAATATTTCTTATAAGAGGGAAAATAAATCAATCCTTTTGGAAAACACAGATAGTAACAATTTAAAAAAAAGTTTTTAACACTTTTCTTGTTTCATTATAGTTTTCGATATATTGTGTTTTTGATTATACTATAAAAATAAATAACTTTTATGGAATATTTTAAAAAATATTCCTTTATAGCTCATTTTTTGCTTTTCTAAGCGCGAAACTTTTGTTTTGGTATAAACCCGTTTATTCGTGTATTGTATTGTAAGAATTCATAAATAAGTAGGTATAGTGATAACTTTTGAATTAACTACTATTTATGAAAAAATAAGTTGGTGTCTCCTTCTTTATTTCCAGCTCTACTTAGGTATTTAAGTTGCTTTGAGATAGTTCAATTAAGTACCTAAATACTTAAGTTTAAAAAATGTTAACATAAAAATTATCATTTTTAGGGCGGCAACCGATTAAAATCTAGATACGGCACACGACAAGCGGGAACGAGCTTTGCCAGCTTTGGAGCTTCGTTCCAATAATTATTGTTTACAAATACACAAGAGGTGAAATTCTGAAAAATTAAACTTGTGCGAGGCAATATATGTGCTTTTATTTGATTAAAAAAACTATTATTAATTACATTATAGGTTGATAACATTTTAAAAGGCAAGTAAAGGCAGGCAAGACAGTATTTACCTTCTAAGTATTGGTGGTGATTAAATTTCCCTAGAGGCAGTTATCGGAACTAGTATAGGATAGAATTGACAGATACTTTTCGAAAAAATATGCGAGAAACAACCTGGGTTTATCATTTGACTGTTATTAAAACGATCTGTGATATGAATTTGTTGTTGGACATCTACAAGGTAGTCGAAAATACTACCAACTCTCAGTTAGTTCTTAATTCAGTGGCTGTGATTTTTACGAAACAATTTATTAAACAAAAATATATTTAAAGTTAATTGTGTTTTTATTAAAAAGACTTTTATTATTCCATTTTACTCTGTATCTATCCAGTTCTGCTATATCAATATGTAAATTAAACATCAAAACCTATGATTAAAATGTTTTATTTATTTAAGGTTACAATGAAACAAAAATCTTCAGACACTTATTAACTTTATTGAAAAATAAAATGAAACTACAGTTTGGTAATTTACTGATCGAAGTTACATAAATGCATTCAATATTATATAATAAAATTACAATAAAATCGTAATCTATTACAGATAGTTATAAAAAAAAACATGAAAATATTCAATTCCGCAAAAATTAAGACCCTCTTGAATAAAGTATAGTATATCTAAATTATAATATATATTATAACATAATTATGATATTAGACTCCGAAAGACAACATTACTGTGACAATTTATGGAAATAAGCTCTTGAAATATGGAACGAATTAATCAAAAAGAAAAATAATTATGCTAAGGCTTTTCGATCGAATGAATACAATTATTGTAAAAATAAAATAAAATAAAAATAGAAGCTAAATAAATCGCACAAAAATCAATTGTTTATACTTAGATAATCTACCCAAAATGGAATAAAAATATAACATTATTCACAACTTTGTTACACCTAATGTTGTCTTTCAGATGCATCTGTCTTTTACAGTATTTCTCAACGACATTTACCAACGACATAAACATTTAAAAGCGACAATAAATATGCGGTGATGACGGCCGATATCCACGCGTCGTCGCAGGCGCCATTGCGACATGAAAGACAATATTGTAATAAGCTCTGAAAAAATTACATACATGTATATTATTTTAGATCACCTATTGAAGTTGTCAATTTTTCCTGAATATTTTTATAATAAAATTAATGGAAGTCATTCTATTACCAGACAGATAACTTGTTTCATTTTGTCTGTGGAAGTATACAATATTGTTTTTAGCTATAAGATGCTTTTTATATTAACGTCTGACCAATAAAGCCCAAAAACAAAATGTTTTTGCGATTTTTGACCCATCGTGCGTCGGAAAAAGAAAAAAAATGTCTATGAAATTGGCACCTGTGACTAAAACGCGTAAATAAGCCTTTATACATTAAATGTTAGAGGGTTATATTGACAACACAGAACGGAATACAATAGAAGTGCCACGCAGCGATACACCACGAATTGTATCAAAATAACTGCATGGGGTTTGCGCATCTCGTTTTCTATCGTCAGATGACACTTCCACAGTATTTTATTCCGATGTAAATGATTAATTGTAATCAATTAAGCAAGCTGAGCGCGCACTACATAACCTCAATTGATTTTGTTATTTATAAATAATTGTATAACATAGAAGATAAAAGAAAATGTATCTTAAATATATTAACAGTCGTTTGATTTTCTTGTTTCATATACACGTGTGTTAGCAAAATAGTCTAACGTAAAGTCTTATTTCTTCATATATACAGATATCAGTTATTTGAATGAGTTACAACAATAATAAGTCCGGTTAATGGAGTTTCAACAAAAATTTTTTTTAATTTCGATATGTATCGATTTTGTCTATGAATATATTCATTCTATTATCTTAATGTAACTTCGAAATTATTTTTCTGATTATGTAATGCGCGTCAAACCTCAGTTAAAAGTCGACTGAGATCATGAATAGTGTAGTCTTATCACTAACAATTAATTTACCTATGTACTGATCTAAACACGGACCATCGAGGACTAAGGTCTAGTAAATAGTATAAGCGGCAACCGTTAATAACGCCATCGATTCGTTTTCATTTTATATTATAGATAATTTCTTGAGCAAATGACCCTGTAAGAGTATGTCGTTCCGCGCATGGGAAAGGGTTCTATTATAATGAATAATAAAAATTCATAGAAAAAATTCAATAGAATTACACCGGATTTTTATCTTAGTTAATTTTTATATTTAATCAAAAGCGTATTTACTGTATATAGTAATTGGTCCGACTATACGATCCAGGTATAGCAACGTCGTAATATAATATAGTTACATATTTAATTATATTAAGTTTCACAGCTTCACGCTTAACGGTCACCGCTTTGCTTAAAGATTACCCATAAATTATCTAGAAATATAACATGTCCATATATCGAGATACGTCAGATTACAATAAATGGGATGGGTTAAAATAGCTGTATTATACCGAATCGGTAAAGTTTCATAAAATCAATTTACGTTGAAGATTAACATTTCAAAACACAATTCTATACGAAAAAATTACATTTCCGAAATACCCATTACAATCAGTTGAGTAAAATCAAGATTTTACAATAATAATTATAATATTACGTTAAAAGATAAATTATAAGTGTCGGATGGAAAGAAATTCGTCAATCGTAAAATTGTTAAATATTTACCATCGAATACTGACAATGAGATGAATAAACAATGAAAATTAACACTCAACACCGATACTGCTTGAACATCGACAACACTTAATATACATAAATGACAACATTCAGATTAAATAGGCTGAGTTCACGCTTGTGCGCACTTCTACACGTGCGTATACGTACTGGACGCGAATAGTCATAAGTAGGTTTAAAAAGATAAAACGTTAGGCATTTTAAAGGTCCATATTTCAGCAGTTTAATTATAAACGGTTTTTAAGAATTATTTCTAATTGTGTATGTGAAATACGCACAAACGTGAACTGGATTTTTTATAATTTTCCACAATAACATCGAGGGAGGAACAAGGTTATAAATATTCCGTCTTAGGAAGTTTACACACACGACGTATTGCTGTTAAACTGTACACGTACGTGTGTAGGGTGTACATTGCCATAAACAATGGAAAAAAACGTAACCATAATACAAATTTTCACACTCATTTTGAAAACACGTCGTGCGTTTAAAAATCCTTTACAATTATATTTATAAATCTTGTTTTCATTACGGATGGTGGTCACATTAAAACATTCAGATTTATAAGGTCATATTAATAAATAATCGACTCTTGTACTCGAGTCGATTCCGTTCTCGTGCCATATAACAATTTCGTACCGATCCAGTCGATCTCACATAACAAAATATCTTTTGTTAACATTCTTTACCCGTCTGAACCAATTATCAAGTGACAGCAAAGAAATCGATTACCGCGCTCATTCATCGAGATAAATCGTCGTATAGAAAACATTTAGACTGAATTTAGAATTGATTTAAATCGATTGATTTCGATTCGAAATCAAATTTCTAACTCGATGACGTCGCAGTGTCTACTCTACATCTTCCAAGGACCACAGCGTAGCTTGATTCGTTCTTGTGCTGTTCCAACTCTAGTTTTTTTTTTGTTTCGTTTCGCATAGTTTCCAGTGGAGGATTCCACGTGAAAATCGAGTCTAGTCCGAATATCAATTGCATCATCAGGGTATCGAATTCTTGTATGTCTTGTGTTAAATCTGTTCGGATAAGTCCGTGGAGTATAATCTCGCATTGTGTCTTATTCACTAAATTATTCACGTAAACGCTATATTTACCATTACTTTTTATATTTCTTTGGATATTACTATTTGAAATTATTTACCGGATAATCGAAATAAAAACGACCGATTATTTATTTATTTTTTTTTCGTCAAAAAAAAACTGAAATGAACGCTTCGATACTAATTTTAAATCGTCTAACTTTTAACTTATTTCTAAAGCACTGTAACCTACACATTGTCCATGGTTTAATCACTAATTATTTATTCACTAAATAACTATATAATAATAATATAAACTAGATATTTCGAATGGAGGCCGATAGATCGAGATAGGGTTTTTGATATCGATTTCGTAGCGTCTTATCGATTGACTGATGACATTTGAAATACATTTTCGTTTTATTAACTTCTAGAAAACAAGACGAAGTCGGTTAGAGACATTTATCGATTTTCGAATATAAACATTGTCCCTTAAGTAACATATTAAACTAGGCGTCGCGCGTTGTTTTAGCGTTCTTAGCGCGTAGATCGTTCGTTGTAATGAAACTTGCTTGTGTGGCGTGATGTCCGATGATTATGGAGCATCGAAAATACTAAATACCTAATTTAAGATTTTATTTCTAAAGTCGCGTTATCCTATTCGAAATTTACACGTTCATTAACTAATCGATAATATTAATCTCGTATATGTTAGCCGTATTAACCTCCATCTTAATCTAGCGTTAAGACCTAGGCAGATTTTGTAAGATGCGTTACTTGCCACCACATCCGGCGATCTGGATGGGCATAGACAATTGGACTACCGCCCCATAGACTATGTTATCTATGCCTATTATGATATTTACATGATACCTATATTTTACAGAATGGAGATAATTGCTTTATTTACAGTGTGATATTCCGATAGTTATGACGCTCTAACTGTCGTATAAATAAATATCGTTTCAATTTGCGACGGTTAAATGTCCACTCGATATCTACGTCATAACTTGTTTGAACGAATGAAACCACAAAACACGTTGGGGTTTCATTCGATTTTGCTATTATAATGAATATATTATTGTAGTCTATGGGGCGAAATGACAGAGCTGTGAAAGTGTATGGTATCAATAAGATACGTTATTACATAAACTGGATGGATTTTTGAATTTCAGTTCTTTGTATTTACTCCAATGGGTTCCATAAAAGACTAATAATAGATAAATCTTCACTCTCTGGTCTCTGGACGAATTGTCTATGGCGGAAGGCTGAACAAGTAAGACGTCTTTGTTCGTCGAACTTAGTTGGTAGCGATTTAACTGTTGTATTAAACGAGCGACCACCTCGGCCATGTGGCTGGCAAAGACAAACATTGTCCAATATATTTTATTTAACTAATAATATCCTTGAAAAATATGCCTGATGACGGCTGACAACCATTTGCTCGTATGAGGTCATCACTTCGAGCAAAATTTATTTTTTTCGTTCCCTCTTTATAACGAATATCATACTAAGCCACAACCACCTTTTGTGAACTTTCTGAATGACCTCTAATTTTATCCGCGTATGTTTTCAATTTCGATAATACGTGAAACGACTCACGCATCTCAAAAACACACACACGAGCAAAAAATATTGACCGGCAATTTGTTAGCTGTAAGCCGAATGACATCAAAATGCCAGCAATATCCGACATCAGAAGGACCATAATGTCAAATAAGGTATATGACAATGTTGCTTTGTTTACATAGTATAGTGTTATATGTAACTAAAATACCATTTGTCGGCATAATGCAGAAGGGGACAATAAAAATAATCGCTAATACATAATTTAAGTAAAATAAAATAACATCCTTTCAACCGATTATACTATTATTAAAATTCGTTGATAAAATAATTTAAGAAATAAAAAACATAACGTCAACCCTCACCCCTGTCCAGAACACCTCCATTCCCCAACCAATACTTTTACAGTATGCATTGAAGTGAGTAAAAAAAATATTTTCTATTCTATTACATTATTTGCCGGTCACATTAGCCATCTGTCGCCGGTTTATCCTTTTGCTTTGGTTTCATAGGTTGACGTTTCGTCAATTTACGCATTATAGAAATTTATACGCTTTCTTGGACTTTTTATTTCTGTTTCATAATGTTCAAGTAAATGATCTTTTTATTAATCGCCTAATAACACGGACGTCAGCATGACAGTCTGGCAGTTTCGCATTTTATTTTCCGGTAAAACTAAATTGGAGATTGTAAAACAGACCAGAGTTACCAACCGTCCTGGTCTCCTAGGTTATATCAAGATTCTTAGTGTTTCTGGAGCTGTCCAGGACATTTTTAAGGAACATCCATAGTAACTCCACTGATATTTGCTTTTTGTCTAAAGCATCCGGAATACTTTTTCCGGAATAATTATTGAACTTGAAAACCTAATTGATGACAATTTGGCGATGGCAACCCTATTATGGCAACACTAGCGTATTAATAAAAAAGTTTAAAGTGACGTCACATCAACCTAGGAAACTAAGCCGACGGCGCTCCGAAGCGCTCTCACGTCTAACCACCAAGTTGTAGTTGAATATCACGGTACACTAAGCGAAAAACGCTCCAAAGCGCTTTGACGTCCAATGGCTTAATCGTTGTTGTGTACTCCAAAGCGTTCTTACGTATAACATTCTAACGATCGCAGTTGAGTATCGCGGTAAATGAAGCGGAAAGCGCTCCGGAACGCAACGTTGTTGAACGGTCATATTAGAGCATCGCGGTAAACTAAGCGGACAGCGATGTGCAGCGTTACATCATCTAACTTTTGTAGTTAATTATTTGTAGACTAAGCGGGACAGCGATGTACAGTGCTCCGCCGTCTATCGGTCAAAAGGTCTTACGGTCTAGCAGTCGTAATTGAATATCGCGATAAATTAAACGGACAGCACTATAAAGCGCTCTCACGTTTATGTTCTAGCGATTGTATTTAAGTATCGCGGTAAACTAAGCGGAAAGCGCTCTGGAACGCTACATCGTCGTACGGTCGTATTAGAGTATCTAGCTGCTGTAGCTGTAAACTAAGCGCTGTACAGCGCTTTGCCGTCTAACGGTCTTACGGTCTTAGTTGAGTATCGCGTCGATGGAGAAGTCGCTGCGGAGGCGCTGCTCGAGCATGATAAACGAAGCTGAAAGCGCTCTGGAGCGTTACGTCGTCTAACGGTTGTAGTAGAGTATCGATGTAAACTAAGCGGGAAAGCGCTGTGGAGCGCTCATCTTACGTTCGAAATACAGTATAACGGTAAAGTAAGCGGCACAGCGCTGCACAGCGCTCCGCCGTCTAACGGCTGTAGTAGAGTATCGCTCTAAACTAAGCGGGACAGCGCCCTGGAGCGCTACACCACCTTACAATAGTAAACTAAGCGGCACAGCGCTGCGCAGCGCTCCGCCGTCTAGCGGTCTTACGGTCTAGCGGTCGTAGTTGAGTATCGCGTCGATGGAGAAGTCGCTGCGGCGGCGCTGCTCGAGCATGATGAACGTGTGGACGGTGCGCAGCGCGGCCGGGTCGCCGGCGCGACCGAGCGGCTCATTTCAGCTGGGCTTCTGCTGCACCTCGCGCATGATCAGCTGGAAAGAGGTTTTTTTTTCATTATTATTTTTTTAGGCAAATTGGTACAGTGTATGTCAAGTGGGTATAATAAGTATTTTAAAGAAAAAGCACGGGAAATTATGACTCAATGTACGCAAATGTGTATTATTAAGCAGACCGCCCCGGCTTCGCACAGGTATATTTTAGAATATTTATTTCAGCTTGTGTCCACCTGGAATAGTGTAACTTTCCAACAGTGGAAGAATTTTTCAAATCGGTAAAGTAGTTTCGGAGCCTATTCATTTCAAAGAAACAACAATCAAACATTTCCCCCTTGTAATACTAATAAAGATAAAATAATAATAATAGGATCAAAGGAGGGATCAGGCGTATATATGTATAGCAGTATAGCTAGTCTCAAAAACTCTAATAAAGAATGTCAATCGTTCAAGACCCGACCATACCCAAATGAAATCAAATCGGGCTACTGAAAACAATAATCATCTCTGCAATAGTACAGAACTAACCTGGTGTGGGCGATCGGATGTGATGGTCTCGTTGGGCCGGACGGAACCGGGTGGACCTCGTACGGGGCCGCCATTTTCACGCGGACAACGCGGCGGCTCGCCCGGACCGGCCACCACTGGAATAATATAAACCTTTAGTATTATAAATATTTAGGATAATAGACAGTCATCAGTGTGCCAAGTGCGAGTTTATTCGAGTATTATAGTTACTTTTGTAGTTTAGCGTATTAATTGATATAAGAATCCACCAATCAGACGCGCTTTTGTCCTCTAGCTTTCGATTGTCATTACTCGTTTAGAGTTTGTTCGAATGCTCACACACTTATCATGCTTCTGCTTCTTGGTAGAAGATAACGCTGTTTCCAACCCATATTTTACTTTTGCGTTTACTTTGTCTCGATCGAGACGTGAGAAAAACTCGCTCTTGCCACATTCATTAAGCAACCGTCGCCTGTGGACTTTCGCAGCAACATAGGATACAGAAAAGCTTTGCTAGCTTAATGAGGAACGAGGGGAATAGATAGCAAGGGGTTAGGCGACACGTTTCTTATATTGTAGTGACACATTGAAATAAGGCCTTATGCCACGTATATTTCAATGTGTTCACTTTCTAAGCAAAAATAAATTTAAAAACAACTTTATTAAGCCGCTAGTCGCTACTAAAACAGTTAAACTAACTTCCTACTACATACATAATAGATACATAAACACCATACATATAAAAAGCGTGGAGATAGTGTATAGTAATACACAATTTGCGTATTATAATTACACAAGCTCGTATAAGAGAAGTTGCATAAGAATATATTTCAAATTACCCGCCTATCACGTGCCCAGTAGAGTAAGTGATACTTCACACTATGCATCATAAAAACATAAGCTCATATAGTAAGAGAGTTATGTGGCATGTATTGTTATTACCGTCACCCTTTGTGTGTACGTGCTCTGTAGAGCAAGTGAATCACCTCATATACTATGTATACTACAGAATTTATAAGCTCATACATTAAAAGAGATGTATTGCATGTATTGTTACATTACCGCCACCTTTTGTGTGTACGTGCTCTGTAGAGCAAGTGACTCACCTCACATACTATGTACTTAGTCTGGCCATAAATACTGTTACACTTAATTATAAAAAAATATTACATTTGAATTTCGAATCTGTCAT
>DVXP01004371.1:0-10428 GCA_018235645.1 Junonia grisea
TCTTAGAATTTTGATGATCGGTGAGTCAGTGAGTGACAAAATTAAGAAATTTGACCCGTTATAATTCTTAAACTATTGTTCAAATCGAATGAAATTTGAAATATACAGTGTCTTTACGATATCTGCATGGTTACTGAAAATTCAGTCTTCTATCCACAACGAAGTTACAGGGGGTCAAAAATGGCCTGAATTGCTTCGAGAAAAGGATGGTACGGCTGTGCCGCTTTTTTGCTTGGCTTGTCGGGGACACTGCCGTGTCCCCAGATTTATAAAAGAAAAAACTTTTACAAATAAATTACTTCAAATTTTTTTTTCAGAAAAATTAAACTTAGCGACTTTCATTCAATACAGTTTCGTTCATCCATTCTTTTACTTTCATTACTGAATTTCATGACGAGTTCGATACTTTAAAAGAATTTTCAGAAAATACCCGTTGGAAAATTGTTCAAAGTACTGAAAAAGTTTAAATAAAATTGTTTCGAATGTATCTATTGCTGCTAAAGATTGTTCTAGTATCATAGAATATCTAATTTAAGTTAGCAGACTGTTTACAGTGATTTTACTTTTCCTTTGTCTAGAAATATGAAATAAAGTTTGATTTTAATCCCCGACCAAAAAGAGGGATGTTATAAGTTTGACCGCTATGTTTGTCTGTGTGTCTGTGTGTCTGCCTGTGGCACCGTAACACTTGAACGGGTGAACCGATTTGGATCGAGTTTTTTTTATTTGAAAGAGTGTTTTCTAGCGGTGGTTCTTAGACATGTTATATCAAACTCGGTCCAGCTGTTTCGAAATGATCTTGCAATATGTGGATGTAGTTATTTCGGGTCGAATTTTGCTACTCAATTTTGAAACAGATATCTTCGACCATTTGAGCTGAAAATTTTCATACTTATTAATTTTGGATGACAATATACGATAAAATGCGTGACGTCATTCTAAATTCAATATGGTGGATCATCTAACCTAGCGGAGCAGTTATTTTTATTGCATTTTTGCAATATGGGTATCAAATGACTTGCTGAGGGTAACGCGAAAAGTAATATGACGTCATACTAAATTCAAAATGGCGGTCCATCCAAGCTAGCGGCACTGTTAATATGTATGTATATATATAAAGTATAAAACAAAATAATTTTGTTACGTTTAAAATATTTTTGCACGAAACCTTTAAATAAATTTTACGAGTATTTATTTAAATATGACCCATTTTAGAAACGGTAGGGGGTAGACTTGAGATGTCCCACAGCTTTCTCCACACTATATCGAAAGCTTACAATTAGTACTTACGTAATAAAAACTTTGGGAGTTAATAATTCATTCAAATAGCTAATTACTTTATTTACAACCAAGCTACACCATGGCATGCAATGCAAAATTACAAGACAATTATGCATACAAAAATTATACTTTTAAATCACGTCGGATAGTCTTAAAATCCTCTGAATAGTGGAGCGCCTTTGAGACAAGTGCAATCGACGGAAACTATGTGGGTTGACAAACACTTTCTGCATTCGACGGAACTCTCATCTTCATCTGAAATGAGATGAAAAGAGTTCTAAGAGTCTAACACGAATTAACACATGTATATAGCGGTGCTTTTTTTATAAAGCTGTTGTTTTATTAGCTTATTAGTATTTTGCATACTATTTTTACTCTTACATTGATGTATATGTATATTGTTTTCGATTGAATTAAAAAAGGGGTTGATTCGTAACTTCTCCAGTATTTCTGTTAATTTTTATTCAATTATTTTGATTTTTTTTAATGTATATTTTGAGTTATTAAGTCGATTGTGTCTCTTTTTGTTAAAAATATTGTATGGTAATGATTACAACTAGATCTTTTTTCTAACATATAACTGTAGTTAATAAAATAATAAGAGTTGAATATATTCAATTCGCATTACAGCCTGAATCAATGAAAACTCTCTAACCTTAATTCTTTTATGCATCTCGTAAATATTTTCGTAAACAACTCTCGTTCAAAATTTTCACACACGTTTTGTGTATGAAAAAAAAGTTCTTTTTTGGATAGGAAAATGAAAGACGTCTTCAAACGTACATACATACATCATGTTTATATCACATCAAGCTATCTCACCCGTAAGACTGAACACGCGTTATTAATTTCGAGAGTTTAATACATAATTCATATTATTTAAATAAACATCTCATAAATAATTCACAACGCGTTAACTGATTTAAAATTAATTACGACTCTCGACCTAGTTGATCGAAATGGAAATTCTGTAATTCAATTGAGGCTTCGAGTTTGAATACAGTTGTCAACGAATTTTTTACTTTTAATCCGATATTGATGTCGTTTGTAGAAACGAATGTTATTTTATCGGTCCGTTTTAAACGACTTAAAAAAAGGAAGCGGTTATCGTAAACATGCTTTACAACTCGACTGCGGTGCAATGGAGGCTAAAGTATGTGAGTTTGTACCTATTTAATTCTATTTAGACAGACTATGTTTCGAACGATTGCACTCATTTACTTTATCAACTTGTCCATAATGGGAGAAGAGGCCTATGCCCAGCAGTGGGATATGCACATGTTGTTACTTTACTTTTTCATTAACTTACCGTCTTACACAGTGAATTGAAAACACATAACATATGCCCAATCTTTATAAACTACATGACTTTTATTATAAAATATATGTATGTGTAGGCCGCGGACTTGCTGCGAAAGCGATTCCGCAGCCTCTCCGTTTTCCGTGCTTTGGCGGCCATCGCAGGGGATTTTAGTGAGTACAAGCTCACATAACCCGACATCTCACCCAGCAGTCGGGTATCTATGAAGATTTACCCTGCGTCAACAAAAAAAAAGATATGTATGTGTACGGTCCAATGCACATGACCGCTATTCAGTGTCTTATCGTTCTTACTTTTCCTTTCTTATATTATAAACTATAGGAAAATTTGTTTGTTTGTCATACCTTAATTACTGACCCAATTGCTTAGTAAATTCGCAAATGTTAATAGCCCAGATTAAATAATAGAATACTTTTTATAAAATAAAGAGCCATGAGAAAACAGCATTTTCTTAGATCGCTAAGAAAATGCTGTTTTCTCATGGCTCTGTAAATGACATCCACGCGAGAGGCACCGGGGGCAAAGGCTGTAAACAAAGGGTCTTTTACGAGGTCACTAACACAGGATGTACCACACTGAGACCCACAAATATTTGTCTTCCTGAGCAATCGATCGAATGACCCAATAAGGATAAGCTTGCTCACTACATCATATTGTTGACCAACTTTGTCTATAACCAGTATTCATGTTATGTATGAAAATTAACTAATGTAAAGACAAATGTAACTTCGTTCATTTTATACAACAGTTCTCAAAAGATTTATACTACATGCTCACAGGTACAAAAATATTCAAAAACGCATATTGTTGACAACTCACAGTGTCAAAAATGTGCATTTTTATTATTAAACGGTTTTTTAATGGTTGTATTATTAAACGGTTTTATAAATAATCCATAGCTTCGCAGATATTAAAATATGATTTTGAGATAATACAAGAAACAATTATACCACGGTTCACTTTTTATTTAACGGTTTTATTTAGCTCGACCCGTACGGTATTTATTTATTTGGGTCAAAATTAGAAATCGAAATTTAAGTACCTTCCTGTTGTCAGATTCTGAAATTTGGTACACACCTTTAATTCCGATGACAATATAATACAGTAATATCAATAACATTGTAAATCTAAGATGGCCTCCGGTACAAAATGGCGGATTTCATATTTTTCCTCAACCCCCACAATATGGATATCAAATGAAGGGGCTACACTAGTAGATTACTGTGATTATGACAAAATTCAAAATCCAAGATGGATGTCGTTACAAAATGGCGTATTAGGTGAGGACATGAGTAGCCGTGTCCAGAACAGTTGTGTCCAAGATTGTGTGACGTTAGAAGGACAGATAAAAAATAGTGGATCAGAACCTACGTAGTTAGCGGTATCTTTACCACCCAATTTAAGGTAATATATTTAAACATGCTGAGAACTGTATGGCATTAGGGTGGCTAAAAATGTAATGTCGCAAGCGTTTTCCCCTCAAGATTGGGCGCCTTTTGTTGCCTTGCTGGGCCCTCTGCTGGACATCTGGGGGGTCGACCGTTAAAATGTCAATTACTCGTGGGAACAACATTGAAACAATAAATAAATAAAAAAACAAAAATAAAATCAAAGGCTCGAAAACTCGAAAGAAAAGTAAGTATAGAAGGAAACGTCTAAGGCGAGTCAATTCTCTGGAAGGGCTTTGTATTGAGGAATTAAAAATTATTAATTAAAAACCATGTAATAATGATGCACTAAATGAATTAAATAGAATGAGGAATATTTGGTAAGCATTTCCGTTAAATACTAAAAACAAGAAAATAAAAAAATCGGTGAAAACACTTTTAAGTTAAGCGGTTTTATCTTATGTGCACTGAAAACTAGAAAATAATAATAACAATTATATTTTTTGTATTTTATATTTAAAAATGTATTATATATGAGTAAGAATAAATAATAATGAGTATAACAATTAGGTATTTTGAACTTCTAGTTCAGAAATATTTTAGTACTAGGCATTCTGCCTAGTACTAAAATATTTCTTATGCTTTTAGGCATATTAGACTAAAATAAAAACGGGAAAAAAATTGCAAAGCATATATACTTTGGTAGATCATGAGCTCGGCGTTCGCTGGTGTAGAAGTTCAAAATACCTAATTATTATTTTCTAATTTTCAGTGCATATAAGATAAAATCGTTTAACTTAAAAGATTTTTTGCCGATTTTTTATTGAATATTATTGATACTGTGAACAACTACATATTACAAAAAATAATACATATCCAAATTTTCATTCCTATACTCAGCAGAATAAAGGTCAGTCATTAAATAAGTATTAAAGCAGGTTTAGGGAAGGATTACATAAAATTAATTCTGACTCAATAATAGATATTCATTTTATATGCCCAAGTATTCGTAATCTAGACAGGCAAATAACATCGCTCAAATATTGTACTAACCCCTGCATTGCAATATTCCTAGTGATATTGATTTCCATTGTCGAAGCAAATGTATTCAGACCATAGATATAGTATTTGATTTGTGTTTGTATATGAAATTGTTTACGAACTATGTCACTCTCGATAAATAACATGATTTTTTGTGCTTATTAAAGTTTTTATTGATATTAAGTACTCATAGATAAAATATACGTATACTATTTAAGTACTGATACTTAAATAGTATACGTACGTTTATCCATTGAAAACATTGAAAAAAGAACTCACTTCAGTTCTTTGATTGTTTAAATGTTTATTTAAGCGACTTTTATAATATCGTAAATAATATCGAAACGCAATAACGACGGTTTTGCGTGATTATGTTTAGTCTATTCACTTTAAGGTTAAGGTGCATTTAGACTAAGCAAACATCAAGAGATCAAGCATTTTAACATTTCTAAGAAATTTTTATCAGACCGTACAACGAAAGTGGCTCTATGTCTGTTTACATTAAAATAATTTAATAAGATTCATTATTCAAATGGAGCTAAAACGAGCATCCTCACATCTGGTGTAAATGCACCCTTATGGGTCACTACATGACATATATTATTATGAAGTATGTAGACTACCTATAAAGTTCACAAGTTTGGATTTCCTGCACGTTCAACTTACCAGCCTTAGTTTGATTCACTGAGCCAAAGTTTTGCTCATTAAAAGGCTTATTCCATTAACTTAGGAAGTTCGACGAACTATAGTGATTCTTAGTAAACAATTTTGAAATGGGAATTAATGTTTTCAGTTTTATTTGGGCAGTTGAAATAATAAATGGGCAGTTTTTTAATTAATTTGAGTACTTTTTTACTCATTTACATTTTCACTGACCACTTTATTAACTGGCGTTTGTATTAATTTTACTGCCCAAAAGATGAATTTAAAACTACCCGCTTAAATACATGCCTTCTGAAATTATATTATTATCATACAGAGAGTCATACAGTACGAGTAAAATCTTTACATATTTTTTTATTACAAGTTAATATCTGCGACTTCTACCGCGTGGAAAATAAAGATTTCAGGGGGGTTTATATTTTCTTTGTTTTGGTATTAGTGTCGTGTAAATATTCGTTTGCTATAAATAAGTATAATAAATAATATAAATAAAGAGCTGTTGTGTTAATATTACAAATAGACACTTCAATTTTATTCATATGTAGGTATAGATTGCTCGTTGGTTGAACGAATTGTGTTAATTTTTTTTGGGTGTGGAAAAAAACAATTTTTTCGAGGCATAAATGGATTCCTAAATATTAAGCTTTTTGCCTTATTGCCCAACACGTAATTTTTTTAACGATTTATTTTATAGATATCCCTGAATAAACGCAAGCGATGCTGCGGGTAACAGATATTAAAACTATGTAAAGGATTTGGTGAACTACAATAGCTTTTTAGGTCGGGAGTTAAAACGTAGATTGAAAAAGATTCAGATTAAGCCAGGGATAGACTTAAGGCACGTAGTAGGGTTTTTTTATGGGATATGGAGGCCTTTTAGGAGGTATGAAGGAGGAATGGATGGGGAATTAATGAAGAAGGGGTGGAGAATTGGGCCTCCAGTACTCTCACTCACTATGCAAGCGTCATTTTACGCCGGTTTTCTGTGAATCCATGGTATCAGTCCGGTCGCGCCGGTCCTTTTATGCAAATGCATGGCTCTCCCGCGGTAAGTCTTGGGTGGATACAATTTTCCACCCTGAAATATAAAAAGGTATCCCTGGAAAGTCTTAAAATTACCTACAATAAATTTTATAACAGGCATTTGCATTTTATATTCACGTATTATAAATTTAAATAAGGTTTCATAAAAAAAAACAGGTGCCTGCAGAATCCAGTGTCCAGTTCTTGTATTAAATGAGAATATTTTTAAAAGAATATAAAAATCTGAACACATATGTTCGTATATCTCGGATTATACATAATAAAACTCTATCTTACATATTTTCAGCGTTTTTCTCGAACAAACGAAAATAAACCGTAGGCAACAAATAAAAAACAAACATTTTTTTTTGTCATCTTCGGCCGATATTTTCCATGATCCATAACAATACGCGTTGTGAAACTGGGAATTCTTATCGCGCATTTGTACAACTCCTTCCTACGCGTACCGCACCTACACATTCATCGTACGTGCGTGTTTTACGTGTAATTTGTACGTACGCGTGTACGTGTATTGTACGGAATACACATAGCGATGATTCTGGTGTTGATATTGATATATTGCAGCGGATGTTGTTTCTTCTGTCATAGTATGACTTGAGACTTTCAATATGAAATATTTAAATATGTTAAAGGTATAAAAATATTTTTGCATAATTTTTATTTAATTTTCGTGTGTGTTATGGATGTGTTATGTGCCTTATGGATCCCCCCATTTGAATATGCGCAGTTAAAATCGAACACTCTGTATACGGTATAAAATTATGAGTATTTCAAATGTTTGCATTGAATATTTAAATTTATCACCTTATATTTATGTCATACGATATTTATCTAGCTCGGTATAGAATTTCAACCACAGTTCTTTCTATTAATATTAACATATCAATAGATATATCCTCTTCATTGTATCCACTTCATTTTGGCTTTGTACGGATTAAACAAACGTTAGAAAAAATATATAGAAAGGTATATAAAATATAGCCTGTGATAATAATTCCTAATCATAGCATTCTAATTGTGAAATATATTTTTTCAATTAGGCTAGAATTTTTTGAGTATATTATATACACACGAACATACAAAGCCTTTGTTAATAAATAATTTCATATTAATACTATAGAAATAAGGGTATGTATGTATTCAATCTCAAATAGCTCACGTATATCTTAGATACACTTCAACATATTGCACATCGATGTCGGTTTCATAGTGTCAATACACCAGTGTGGAACCAATGTAAGTAAAAGCAGTGCCTGGCTTTATTTGTTGACACACAGTTGTGGCCTTGGACTGAAGATTGAAATTCTCTTAACACTGGGATTGCTTACACTTATTTACGTTACGTTGTCATGCCGTACAAAAATATTTTCTATTAATCTAGCATGGGTAGCAGGTAAGGGCATTCCGAGGTATTAATAAGAATAATATAGAAAAAAAGAAAAATAAAGACGGCTTAATTCATAAATTCGTAAGTTATTTTCTTTTTGTCAAAAAAAAATTGACATTTTTTTTCAAAATGACTTGATTAACTGTGCTGTACCTATTGTATACCTTTGTGATAGTATAGATGGATTTAGGAAATACCATGTAATTAGTTTTTGATTAAACTTTCAAATAATTATATTCACAATTGCATAAATAATACATAACCTTGAAATAAAATCGAAACAATACGACAATAATAAGAAAGCTGACCTCTTACAAAAGCAATCTCGAAATCGCATTTTCGTAAATGTGATAATAAACCTTTTCAAATGAAAGTATCCAGCATCCGCTAAATATTTTTGTTACGTATCCACATTGCGGTTTCAGGGGTTGCTACAAACTACTCGTATATTTGCTTTACCTCGAACTTGGAGCTGGTTGTACTAGGTAAATACAAACAAGATTACTTTCAAATTGCACGTGTGGTTTCTCCCATGTGTACACTAAGTAGTATACCGGGACTAGTAGTATTTGCGGGTTAATTGGGAAAATCTACGTGTAATCACGACTATTTAAAAGTTGAGAAAATAAGTTCTTTGATTTTTGTAATGTTATGTATGAAGGTAAGGTTAGGCTAACTGTTTTCTTGAATTTCTGTCTTTCTTCTGAAGCAATGAAAATTTGGTGAAATAAGGGCCCGTATTCTCTATGTCACGATACGTAACGTGCCCAAAACGGATGACGTCATATCGTGCTTGTCAGACAATCTTACCATGGCACGTTACGTCTTCTTAAAACGGTATTTTGTAAGCACACGTCTTGAAAACATAAGGAGTAGCAGACATAATGATATTCTTGTTTTTTTGGGAGATGGCACGATACGTTTCTATTAACAATCTTTCAAAAAAGGTTACCGGTTTATTTTTGATTAATTTCTTAATTACTTATTTGACAGCACAGAACGCGCCGCGTAATGTGACATTTCAATTTCACAATGTCATAGAGAATACGATTTTAAGACAATAAGTGTTTCAACATAGAAATACGTTTTGATTTGGCATAAAGAATAAGGTCCCAGATTGGAAATAATAATACTTATCTTGGGAGTTTGTACAAAACAGATATCACAAAATAAAATATTTACAATTTCTGACAGAAAAATGGCAACTTCGTGGCGTTATTTGAAACAATCCCATAGTAATTGTTGCAGATACTTTGCTTATTTTATGTTCCTGTCCGTGATTAGTAGTAAAACAATCCCGTCAAACTTATTTACAATTCAGCTCGACTTTAGCCTGTAACTTGACGGCTTTGAGGCCAAAGTTACGGATTCAGCAGATGGCTCACGGAATATCGAAACATCTGTCTCTAGATGGAGGCTATGTATCAAAACTTTCCGTCAATGTTTATGAGAAATATTTATTGCTATTTTTAATATTTATTGTACGCAATCGTAACATCTTCATTGTAAGGGCACGATGAAGATGTCATGATAATGGTTTTCATGGAAGTTGTAATTCAATTTTTCGCCAGCCATCACCTATACTAATTTAACATAATATTCCGTCTAATTCCATTTTATTTTAAACACATACGTATTATATTTATAAATCTGATGATGGTTAGTTTTATAAATTCCATAAACGCGCAAGTTTCTAAAAAAAGGCTTAGTATTATATATGTAGTCCCATTTTTCGTGGAAAACTGTAGGCAATAAGTAGGTATTACAATACGCTATGACCTATAGAAAGGAATTAACTATAAGTGCGAGTGAAACCGCGATAACCAGTGTGCTATTTAGTATTAGTTAAATTGTAGCTGATGTTCTGACAAACGCTCTATTAATAATCGTGTCTATCTGGCCCTCTGAGTTGCGGAGGTCAGACGGCAATCGCTCTGCATAAAAATCAGTAACCTGTCAATACCTTAGCTAGAATAAAGCAAACCCTGGGTAATTCCGGAAAAATGCTAGGAAGAAGAACTTAACATCAATACATTCATTAATCTTCTCGTTCATGCTATTAATCATGAGCGATAAAATCCTCCCTAGGTGACAGCCCATTTAATACCGATTACATTATAGTTGCTGTAATTTTGTGTCATTAATGCTGAATTTACGACATGAACTTAAAGTTGTAAGAGATATATTTGTTTTCGAAATAAAATAATAAAACAATACATACTATAACTCCGTGGCGCAGCGGTCAACACGCCTGCCTGCGACGTGGAGGCCCTGGGTTCGATCCCCGGCCAGGTCATGATGGA
>DVXP01004372.1:0-10427 GCA_018235645.1 Junonia grisea
ATTCTTTATTCAAGTTGGCTTTGGGAGCTCTTTTGAATCGTCAGTTTACATTTTTTTTAATCTACCGCCAGTTCGGTAGGTAGATTTATAATGTGTTATGTAATTTATTAAAACAAAGTTCTAAAGTTTACAATCTTCTCACCCACCCAGCCATCCGGTGGCAGCAGCCCGCACACGCCAACCGCTCCTGAGCCAGCACCACTAAGCAAGGAGCTAGCTGATGCCAACGCGACCGAGAAACCTAAGCCAATCGAACCTGAGACTAATGAGGGAAAACTCGGCGACCTGCACTTCAAACTGCGGTAAGTAATTTAGAGAGAATTATTGCTCTTGTTTTTAAAACTGCGAAACAGCATTCCTAAGTGAGGAACTTCATGACACTAAAGCTACCGCATATCCTAAAAATGACGAAGTGTTTCCAAATACTTCGAACGAATGAAAGAATCACCTTCCTCTACTAATTCCGCTGTGTTCATCCATAGCTCAATTGGCCATTGTCGTGGCAATCCACGATTAGATTTAGCGGATTATGTAGCGAATAATGCAGGTTAGATTCCCATCGTGTTGCAAACTTTTGATTCGATGTTAAAAGTGTGATTACATCTTAAAGAACTAAGTCTTCTAAGTAAAATTCAGTACCTAAGCGTTTTAAGGTATGGGTTCTGTTAATGTTAAACATCAAGTAGCCTTTAAGAGTCAAATGAAGGAAACCCGGAAAACAAAAGGCAGGAATAAAAAGCGGAAATAAAAGGCAAACCTTACTAAACTGCAGTAAGGAGACTATAAAGAACTATTACTGTTTAATGTCCTCGGTCAATTCAGTATGAGGAATTTGAAAAGTGGGTCAAGTTCTTGAATTTTTAAGGTCGTTTATTTATTACCTGTTTCCGGTGAATTTGGAAGCGTTCTGTTTAATATTTTAGATCGGTTTTACGTTTTATTGTTGAATACTTCAACGTCAGAAGGAAAATGGAGGCTTGAATAATAATTGTAAAGATAATATTGGTAAAATGTATACACTAACTTTTCTATTATTGCTATCTAATAATGGTATATTAAAGTAAAAGAATACAAAATTCACATGTTATTTTTTAGGTTGTATAATGAATTATAATTTGCAACGATATAGGCCATACATAGGGTACATAATTAATATTTATCTTAATTGCATGCTATTCGTGTAATTAAAATGTTATTCGATATTCATCTTGCTAAACAAAAGAAGTGAAAGGCGTATTCATTATCGTCTTTTATAGTCGAAAGAAATAAGGAAAACCATTAAAATCTCTAATAAAATGAAAAAGCTCTTGTTTTTCTTAGTAAATTGAAACGTGAGTGACGATGAGATTTTATTATACAGAAATACCGTTTATTTGTGCTCGTTGGAAATTTCTGAGAAGCCATTATTTAATGATTGATGTTGAGAAAACAATTAAATTACTTGGAGCTGTTAATTGTCTATTATTTTCTGTAAAGCTGTAGATTGTTATTACAATTACCTTTATACAATTACACACATAATATTTTGTATCAAATAATATTAACTGACGTATATTCAGAATTTGAGATCCTTAAAGTTTTTATACTTTACTTACTCTGACCTCTGAAAGATTTCAAGACATAAGATTTAATTGCAAGTTAAAATTAAGTACAAGTCAAGTTTTCAGCTTTAATTAAACATACAAATACCTATTTCTATTCTACTATTCTTCAAAGTTATCTTAATAAATACACACGAACAAAATAAATATACTTTTATAGACAGTTATACAGTTTTAAAATACAAGACGTGTTCCAAAGTAAGTCATGTTTGACGGCGGGGGAGGCAATAACGTAGTATCTAAGTTTGAGTCGAGAAATATTTAATGAGAGCCTCCGTCTAGCTGTCTAGGACGTCTGAAACATTCAGAGCCTCTCGCTGAGGACTCTTTGAACATGCACTTTTACGTCAGGATTTACAACAAAGAGGAATTTAATTTTTAATTTTTAAGGAGTTTTGAAATTCGACTTGGAAAAGTTTCAAAATGTCATATGTTTACATAATTTTACATGTGCTATAATAATGTTTGCTTATTCACTTTCTAAGCTTTATCGGTCATATCATTTTGATTAACAAGGAATCGTCATACTCAACACAGTTACAATTTAATTTCTTATAATAGAATAAAGAATAGTAGAAAATTCTACAGGTCATTCTGGGGTCAAGATTTTGTTTCTAATCGATGTTAAAAATTTAAATACTGGATGTTTCTCGTACTTGGGGAGGCCTATGTCCAGCAGTGGACTGCGATTGGCTGACGACTACGACATGTTTCTCGTGGCCCAAAATTTGTTTCAAGGAGTGCACTATCTGATACAATAAAATATTTTTCAAATTGTTATATCTTTAATAAACGTGTTTAAATTTTGAAAACATATTTATATTACAGATTTCGACAACCATAAATAAATAATAGATTGAAACAAATTCACGCGTTGCTACATTCTATACACATTCAATACGATATAGTCGAGAGTAGAAATAACTAAATCCGGAGTACAACTAGATCCGGAGATTAGCGTGTTCAAACAAATACAAACTCTTTCGATATACGTAGTAGTATAGAATTGACTGTAGACTAAGCCTTTACCACAGTCGCCATCCAGTTTTACTATCAATGCCGGACTAACGACGGTTGTTACATTGTGTAACAGCCACAAAATCAATAGCGTGTGTACTAGCTTTGTATTAACCACAGGCTATTCGGTTTCACCTCCTCCCCCTACCCATGGGGGGACAGCTAACAGATTTATCAATAATTGTCCTCCTCAACGCTAATTACGTTTGCCATGGGTCATCATGGCTTGTGGGTGTAATTAATGTATGTATGTAGTAATATCACGTGCATAAAATGATTTCGTTGGTTTTATAAGAATATTTACTATTTTACATATCTACGTTTTTTTACCCCACTGAAACAGTTAGTGGCTAATGTTTTATGTTCGTATGTATGTATGTGTGTATGTATGTATGTATGAATGTGTTGGTCGCACAGTAGGTATGCCGGTTCCATTGTTGTTACATCTTGAACAATTTTAAGATAATTATTAAGATTCGTATACATAATGTAATGGCTAGGGAGAGCCTAGGTATATGACGGCGACAAAAAGTCAATATGTCGATTATTTATTGGTTCCATTTATTTAGTATTCAAATAACCTTGAATTGTTATTTATTTCTGTGTATAATAAAATTCGATTTTAGATATAAATTTTCAAGGGAAAAGCGATTACGATCTAACCTCCAAACCCGTTAATGGGTCAAAATTATTTCCTAAATAAAACACGCGTTTGTTATTATTGTTCGTCATAACAAAGTGCCTATAGAAAGATTGAAACAATTATTACAATGAATATGTATAAATGAGTATATTCTTGTAGTAGTATGTTAGTCTTGTAAGTATACCTAGTGTTAGCGGAACTATTTGGCATACACGATTGGGTGGTTGCCTAGTGACGGTTGTTGATGTCAAGACAGAGGACATAGCAATATAGGGATAGAATATGGTTTGGAGAACTGCAATAGAGACATGTATACTGAACAGTGGACGTATTATTACTCCCTTCTGGACTGCCTTCATCACTATAGCTAGTGGTTTGGTGGTTTAAGACTTTTATAAGATCTCTACCAGTGTTGGGCAAAATGTAATCTGATTACTTTAAGTAATCAGTAATCTCGATCGTAAAAGTAATCATGATTACATGTAATCACTACTTTGAGTTGTAGTTTGTAATCTGATTACAAAATGTAGTCGATTACGCCCAACAGTGATCTTTACATATTTCATGTTTACCTTCAGTTTTATCATTTCGGTTTTTGTCATTATTTTAATTAGCTTGTAAAACAATAATTTTCACATTTCTGTATAATTTTATTATCTTGTTCAACCCTGGAGAAAGGTCGAATATGTAGTTTCATTTCATTAACCTCGCTTGCTCTACTATAAATTTAGTTTTATCACTACGATAAACAATTTGTTTAAAGTAATTTTATATATAGGATTATCACGAAACGGCCATATTGATATTTAATGTAATGTATATTTTACGAACTATGTTATAGAATTATAGATATGTTTTAAGTTGAGGGTGAATTAGATTTGCAACGTAATATAGTATGACAATTTATAGACATAATAAAATATTATTGGCTTATAAAAAAAAAAAACAAAGCAAAAATGCCAGTAGTCATTACATTAGTAACAACTGAGCCGTCGAAGGTAAAATATGTCGTTTGTTCTGCACATAAACAAACAAATAAGAAAGGGTTAGGTATAACGATAACAATTGTGTTCGCGTGGTTTATTATCGTACCTTCAAACCTTTATGTGATTAATAAGTTCAGATTTTAGTTGAAGCGAGTGATTACCATCTGACCCACAAAATTGTTAATGGGTCATAATAATTTCCAATCGAAAAATTGCGCTTTTATTATTATTATTTGTTATATCAAAAACCCCAAGAGAATTTATGTAACGATAAAAAGTTAGTTTGCTTAAACTCGCCGATTTACCAGTCGTGTACCAGTTGTACCAAGTCTTATAGAACATTAATTTATTTTTTAGAAATTTAAGCCTTTATAGAAAGGAATCCATCGAAAAATATTTTCGTCTACGTTCTAAATGAATAGGATCCAGTTACCTAGATTATATAAACCTAAACAGTACTAAAACTTTAAGTAAACGTTAAATTACATAATGTTAGCTGTCGGGCGGTCGTGAAATAAAAGATGGCACGGTTTTACAGCTCTGACGTCAAGGGGTCGTAAACTCAGACACGGATACTTATCCGACATTATATACTAGAGAAACGCCTCGAGGTTAGGTACTCTAACTTTGAAATTAAATACCATGTTACTTGTAGTTTGTAAAGTAATTAAAATTGCTTAAAAATTTCAGCTTGCATATCATGTTTACCCAAGTATCAATTATTATTCATTCCTATGCCTTAAACACTTTTCCGCTATCAAAATAGAGTCTAAAATGGTAACTTAACCGTCTTGAAAATTAATATAAATAAAAAATTGAATTTCCTTATTTGTTCCCCTTTCTCACCATACCTACTGAACCAATTGCAACTAAGTTTTGCAAATGTAACTTTACAGGCAGTTAGTAAAGAATACTTTTTATCCGTGAAATCGAAACAACTTATCGTTTTTGAAAATCAATGAAAATAATACAAAAATAAGCTTTTATTGTATTTAAATTATATTATATGTAGGTTTGTTATTCCTTCGTGTTATAATAACTACGTATTTAACGGATATTGTTCATGCCAGTGCCAGACACACTACGCAGACAAGGACAATACCATTACCTATATATTAAAATAATGTTCTTAAAGACTTGCGATTGGAACGCGACGGGGTGCTTCTGTGTTCAGTTATATAAACATGCATTTTTAATATCAACACATCATTTGCGTTTAGCCTATTTGGCATTAAATATTGTTAAATAATTTAGCCGTAACTGAGTACCGATAAGAAACATTTTTATTAGAATTAAGCATATGATCGACTATAGAAACGGAATTTCTTAGGACGTTTTAGCTCAGTGGCGAATCTAATTGTCGTCATCTTTTAAGAAATCCAATCTTTCAAACCGCTGTAAAACATCATATTCTGATTAATTTTATATTCCTACCTAAGTAGGACGACTTTCAAGATGCAATACATAATATTCTGTTGTCTCATTTGCATCTATTTACCACTTGTACGAAATATTCTATAAAGTATAAGCAAACCGCCCCTGCGTCGCACGGGTATTCCTAACTTTTTTGAAAATTTAATGTAACCTATTTTCACCGGATATAATGTAGTTTCCAGTGAACGAATTTTTCGAATCAGTCATGTATATAGTTTCAGAGCCTATTTATTTCATACAAACAAATAATCAAATCTTTCATCTTTATAATATTAGTGTAGATGAAATATTGAAGATATGCTACATCTTTACAGATATGAGAACGAGAAGAGCGCTCTGGTTGTCTCTGTGGTGTCCTGCCAAGGCCTGCCAGGTCGCGAGCCGGCCGGGCCCGACCCGTACGTCAAGCTGCAACTCTTGCCGGATAAACAGCACAAAGTGAAGACCAGGTATGAGTCTTAATTGTAGAACATTGTCTCTGTAACGTACTCTATTATCTGGTAATTGTCACACTTCTGGTTTTAAGCTTAAACCACTACTCTGTTCCAACACGGATTGGGGTCAATATTATGTGTCAGAACTTCTCCTAGCGCGTGCATAAATATTTACCGTACGCGTCATTGCCGAGCACAGGATAAAAATACAGACTTACAATTTGAAAACAAAGCAGTGCTAGTCGGGGTTGAACTATTGATCATTGGTTGAGATCGACATGTTCCAACAACTAGGCCATCTCAGCTCGTGAGGTCGACTCGGCTTATTATAAATGCAAATATCTTACACTTAATCATATCGGGACAAATCTGAAATTATTAGACCAAGTTGAGATCCACCATGTGATTTTAAAATGTAGGAAAGCTCCAATAAAAGCTTTGTAAAAATGTTCATAATTGACTTGGTGATATATGCAAATGTGTGTGACGAAAGGTTTTGCTTTGTGTACGTTGTGGTAACACAATACTGGCTTTATGCCGATCCTATTGAAATTTTAATTTATGAAATTAATTATGTGGTAAAATTGGCTTATATCCAAAAAGTCCGAATGTCATTGTTTGTGCATTATATTCTGGTTTAATATGATACGCCATAAACTGCGGCGGTTATGTTTAAGTTGTACATAAAATAATTAATTTAAATATTACTTTGTACTTTAGTCTTCTTATATTCTTGTATGCCTTTAAATAAATATAATTGAATTAAACAGCAAAGTTGATAGTATGTCTTTAAATAAATGTAATTGAATGAGCACTGTACGAGTAAGTATAATGAACTATGCCCAATATCCATATTTTTTATATGAAAAGTATTAACAAAGCTGTTATTTTTCTGGTTTAAGACACAATGACAGTCTTCAATATTGTATTATAGGGTTGTTCGAAAGACCCGGTGCCCGGTATACGATGAGGACTTCACGTTCTACGGCATCGCTCCCCACCAGCTCGCTGCGATCACTCTGCACTTCGTCGTCCTCAGCTTTGATAGGTAAGAAATGAAATGAGCTTGGCAAGTTATTTCACTGTAGATCCTAGCTATATATATCCTCGCAACTCTGTATCCTTTTCCACCGGGACAATAGATACCATACTTTACAGAAACAGCGTGAGCTAATAGCTATGTTTGATTATGGGGAGAGTCAGAAGCTTAATTCCCATGCCTATTCTTCTTAGACCTAGACTCAGTCACAATACACATTTGTGGTTCCTCTAGTGCTGTAAATATCAAACAACCTGATCAGTTTATAAGCAGCTTTATGTAGTTAATTCTTATAAATGAAAACTTTTTGGAAAACATATTGTTCTGAGGACTTTAGTTATTGGTTTTATATCCTTCCAGATACTCCCGTGATGAGATAATCGGTGAAGTGGTGGCACCACTGTCGACCCTGCAGCTTCACAGCGGTGAAGCCACTGCTCTCTGCCGTGAGATTCAACCCCGGAGCCTAAAGGTATTGTAACAAAATTTAAAGTCTTACAGCAAAATCCCCAACCACCCAATTATTTCCATTCCACTTCCTTGCTCCATCGCTGCTTTTTTGGTGCTGCGTAGGTTCAAGAGGGGTGGTGATTACTTCCTAGCAATTGACCCGCTTGCTCAATAGTACGTTATCTCAATAGAAACAAGAAAAGGAATAATATATTAAGAGCCGATAATGTATGGTATTATCATACCATATATCATACCAGCTTATGCACAATAAACTTAACATACCTATATGCTAACTAACTATGGGCTTAACTTCCAAACTTAACTATGTGCTTAAATAAAAGAAATTGTGAGGTGCTACGGCTATATAATGGTTAGATTAGATTCAACTCTAAGGCATTATAGGCAAGGCTTAAGTCGCTCATACATCATATTAATGCTTATAATTTTATGATAAGCTTAAGGTGATATTTATTTTTGTATGTGCAGATGCGCAGCGTGGGACGTGGAGAGGTTTTGGTATCGCTGTGCTGGCAACCCGCCGCCGCTCGCCTCACTGTTGTTCTGCTTAAAGCCCGCAATCTACCCAAAATGGATGTAACTGGACTTGCTGATCCGTAAGTATTGTTATTTACAAATCGTTGTTTACATTACAGGAAATATAGATCTAGAAACGTTACTGCTCCTGTAAGTTGTTACAATTATTTTTTTAAGGGAACAGCCTAACTTTCTACTTGTATGATATTCATGCATAAATAGTGAATCGGCCAAAGTAATTAAAACTCGATCTCATTTTTCGTTACAAGTAACAAGTAAGTAACTGGTGCTGATAAATAATTTCAAGAACTGTTACTGTATCCTTCCGCACCGAGGTATCTAATGTTGTTCCTCCACTTATCTACATTTTTAATCTTCTTTCACCAGATACGTCAAGATGTATCTGCTATACAACGGCCAACGCATAGCCAAGAAGAAGACGCACGTGAAGAAGCGCACCCTGAACCCGGTGTTCAACGAATCGTTCGTGTTCGAGGTGCCCGCGGCGCCTAACGCCACGCTTGACCACGTGTCGCTCGAGCTGCTCGTGCTCGACTGGGACCGCGTTACCAAGAACGAGGTATTTATAGTGCCACAATCATAATCCGGTGGTTAACAAGTCGTTCGTGTTCGAGGTGCCCGCGGCGCCCAACGCCACGCTTGACCACGTGTCGCTGGAGCTGCTGGTGCTCGACTGGGACCGCGTCACCAAGAACGAGGTATTTATAGTGCCACAGCCATAACCCGGTGTTCAACGCGTTGTTCGTGTCAGAGGTGCATGTCGCGCCCAACGCCACGCTCGACCACGTCTCCCTCGAGCTACTCGTGCTCGACTGGGACCGCGTCACCAAGAACAAGGTATTTATAGCGCCACAACCGTAACCCAGAGTTTAAAGAGTCGTTCGTCTTCGAAGTGCCCGTGACGCCAAATGCGACGCTGGAGCTCCTCGTGCTCGACTGGAACTGCGTCACAAAGAACGAGGTATTTATATTGCTACAACCATAACCCGGTGTTCAGCGAGTCGTTCGTGTTCGGGGTGCCCAACACCGCGCTCGAGCACGTCTCCCTCGAGCTGGTCGTGCTTGACTGGGACCGCGTCACCAAGAACAGGTATTTATAGCGTCACAACCATAGCCGTTCGTGTTCGAGGTTCCACAATAATTAATTTATCGCTGGTGGAATTTTTTTGCAACGGGTAAAGGCACCTTCAGATTAACATAATACAAGGAGCATTCATTATTAATTTCACTTCCTAAAAGGTATTTCTGGCACATCATATTACCAGAATCCTTAATATTGTTGCATTTCTGTAACCTTTATTAGGAGTTGAATTTTATATGAAAATAGGTAAAAAGTAAAAAAAATCCAAATTATAAAAAAAATTGAAGAAAGTTTGGAAACATTTCATTATTTTTAAGATGTTATCATCCTTTTTTTAAACCAACGTAGAGCAGCTATAAACGTACCTTTATCTTTACGCTTAAATGTGTGTCTCTGTTGCAGGTGATCGGCCGGCTGGAGCTGGGTGCAGAGGGCGCCGGCAGCGCACGGCACCACTGGCGCGAGGTGCAGGCGGCGCCGCGCCGTCAGATCGCCGACTGGCACAAGCTCAAGGAGTGAGCCTCCACCCCCCTACCCGCGACCTCTGTCTCACCATACACCAACCCCCCTTCAATACTGAACCTACAAATCCTAAATGCTGAAAGACTCCTGAAGAAATAGTCATCCGTAAATGATTGATGACATTATCCCATCAATACAATACTCCTCGAAACGCTAAGAATTCGCAAAAAAATAACCACCTTTTCTGAACGACGATTACAAACTATGAGTTATCTATCTCTATGATTAAAAAAATCGCAGATGATTTTTTTTGGAAGGACTATCCTATTCCCAACTTTTAAAAATGTTTTGGGAATAGCCAGCTTCTCAAAAGCATTTCCCTGACGTGCAAAATAATTAAAATGATAATGGATACTGAACACACTGCTTTCAATATACCTTTTTGTCAGAAATAGACTAATAAATAGTACCGCATCACACAACGATCTTCAAGATTGAGACAGATGTACCAAATTCTGATGTATTTTTTTCTGTTGACACCACAACTTATACCGAAATCCTGCAATTAATAAATAAAATATAACAATGAAATACAGTATATTCTTACTTTTCTTTATTAGAAAAAAAATTATCTCCCTCATCTCGATATACAGGGTGTCCCAGAAAGTGTGGATCAAATCAAACAGGGGTGAAGGGGAGGTCATTTGCCATCTTCTGACCCC
>DVXP01004373.1:0-10427 GCA_018235645.1 Junonia grisea
CTGTTAGAATAATATAAATAAATAAAATAATATAGCCTTTATTACACTGACCGAAAGTGTGACATAGTATGACACTTAAAATTACGCAGTAATTGTGGTATAATTGATTTAACTAGCTATTACAATATAACACTTTGAAACAATTGCAGATTAGTATATATTTCTGTGCGTATTACTGTTGTTTCAGCATACGCGCTTAGACGCGCTACATTATACGCAAAAAAAACCGGACGGGCATATATCGGTGTGTTCGCTCGCCAGTAGTGTCGTGTCATCTATCGTGTGTGTATCTATATTAAAATGTTATTACATTATTACGATTCGCGACTATACGTGCTTAGAAGCGCGTTAACGCTTTTATGATTTGAGCTTCTGCTAAGAGGAGCGCGTAAACGCGCTTACGTATAATAGCGCCCTTATTATTATTACCGACAAATTATATGTTTTTGGAAGATTATATAGTAGGTACATAAATGATTGAACTGTTGTTTTTTTTTTTTTTATTCAGAAAGATTTTGGTTTTTTTAATTATTAGTCGCCAGGATCCTGCGCCGCGCCACCGCTAGCCACAACCAAGCTATTATGTGTTACAAATTACAATGCACGGTTTATCATAATTACCAACTAGATTACCGACTAACTGTACTGTAGCGGGAATATAAGGTAATTAAAATGGTTTGTGTTGCTGTTGATTTATTTTATATCCGGGTTAGCACAAAGGAATTTCGGCTATAATCATATTTTGAAAATGAAAATTTGATGCAAATATGCTGTTATCTGTTATATACGTAATACACTGCTTTCCGATATTGCCAGTTCGAAATTACCGACTAACTATATTGTACAGGGAATATGGTGATTAAAATTTAGTATTGCTGTTGATTTATTGTATTATGTATGCAAAATTTCAGAACAAACGGTTGAAGCTATCTGTTTCAAAATTGAGTAGCAAAAATCCACCCGAAAAAACTACATTCACATATTGCAAGGTAATCTCGAAACGGCTGGACCGATATTGATATGACATGTCTAAGACCCACCGCTAGAAAACCCTCTTGCAAATAAAAAAAAAACTGGATCCAAATCGGTTCACCCGTTTAGGTGCTACGGTGCCACAGACAAACATAACGGTCAAACTTATAACATCCCTCTTTTTTGATCGGGGGTTAATAAAATACACTGAACTTAAATTTTGCTTCTTTATAGATAAATAATAATTAATTGGTTTTAGTCCGTGGCATCGCTCGCGCGAATGACATTTGAGTATAGATAAAAAACTTTGTTCCCCTTGGAACAGTTCATCATTTCGGGATTCCGGGTTAAAAAAAAATAAACAAATTTATTTTCACATTTATAGTATAAGTAAGGATTTGTATTCCAATATTTCATTCGAGAGATAAATGTAGCCTGTGTTGTTATTCAGGAAATAAGCTCCATTCCGATTTTCACTCAAATATGTAGATTCGTTCCAGTTTGAAAATTTAACATACATATTCAGTCACTTTCAAATTTAGATTAAAAATAATATAACATCGAATGGAATCATAATTCCATTATCAATATGGATTTAAAATTAGCAAGGCTTAATAAAGTAATAAATAATAGGTTACCTTTCGCGAATTTAGCAGCACATAATACATAAAGTATACTATATCTACTCTGTGCAAGCAGTATGGAACGGTTAACTAACATAATATAAGTATTACTTTTTATAAAAACAAATATGTATATTTAAGTAACTATGTGGTAGATAATTAAGCATAAATGGATTTTAGCAAACGTAATTACGGTATCTTTGTAAAAAGGGATTAAAACAAGGTTTTTACCTAATATCTTAAACCTTCCTGACGGAGGTGAGATTAAATATAATTAGTCTTGTCGACGGATATTAGGGTAGAGTAAATTGTTCTTTAACAATGACACGTAATTAAAAATTAATTTCCATATTAAAATTAAGTAATATATATTTGTAAGTATTACTAGTGTGTATTTAAATTAGATTATTGACTTCAGAAAGTGATAATTTTTAAAACTTAATATTATGAATTCAGCTTTGATCTTCATTGGGTGTTAGGGAGCAGTATTTATTTTACTACTTTTTCCTCGTCTAGATCTAATTGACATCAATATCCAACACAACACAACAGAATTACACAAGACTATTGGTATCAACTTTTAATAATAAAAAGAAAAAGAAATCAAATGTTGTAAATGAACTCCTCGATGGTGACATAACCTTTATTTCGTGAAGATTAGGTATTGACGCGCCCCACTGATATACTCATGGGCATAACTACATTGTAGGAGCGGTGGCTAAATGTCCTGGCCTTAGGAGACTCCTAACAGGAGTTTCATAGAGGTCCCTGAGGAATATTGAAAGTGATATTTGTGTTTGTAACGGGAAAGTAGAAAAAAATACAAATAAAAAACAGGTGACATTTTTTTATAGATTTTTGCCGCTTGTAATCGGCTCTTTGCTGTAATTACGCTGCTGGGTTAACGAAATACTAAAATAAAACTTAAAGGGATTTAACTCAAACTTTCCAGGATTTAGAGATAAATGTACAGTCCCATGAACTTCGTGAATATATAATCACTAAGGAACCTGTAGGATTAACCGTTGCTTTATTTATCCGTCCTGTCTTAACAGATCCTGGTTTATCTCCAACAGTTTAAACTTCGAGGGTTGGAGCCGTAACTAAAGGACAGATTGGGTACCAAGGTCTAAAATTAGGCAAGTTTGTAGATTGCCCGAAATTTCGCCCAGTTTGGATAAATTAATGAGTGTTGGTTGTTAAACTGAAATGCTCAAATAGAATAGTTGGTTTCGAATTAAGTGTTATTTATTCGACACTAGCTTATGACCACGGTTCTGTCCCCGTGGATTGAGTTATCGCGTTAAAAAGGTATATCTTTCACCGAGGTTTTATTAAATTTGATAAAACAGTGTTTTATTACTCATTAATCAAATATTTCAATGCAATATTTGATTATTTTGCTATGCACAAATTACCGAAATTTCAAATTTGATTCATTGATTAAAATTAAAACTGGAAAATGTTGATTTTTACTAAGAAATAAACTAACTACGAAGTAGCTAATTATAAAACCGTTTAATAAAAAGCTGATCGAATCATTCAATCTTTTCAAAATTTGATTAACTTTTTGAGTCTTTTTAACTATCAAAGAATGCAACACTTTAATTAAGGAATTACATCTTAAAATCAGATAGATAATAATCTCAGAAAGGTATATTTTTTTTATATCAGTCATCAATAAAGTAGGCAACGTTAACCTACCCTACATTTTAATTGTGCGTTCAGTATAAATGTCGTAATAAAAAACCCATCAAAATTTTATCGTGTTTGTCGTCGGCCATAAGCCCGCATTGATTGACAATAAGCTCCCAACTTAATGAATTGGACATTATCATCTAATTTTTGCAATGTCCATAATTAATATCGAATACCACCTTTTTAATTGGAAAAAAATTTCATAAAGTTCTATCATATATTTGATTTTATTATTTATATTAGGTAAAATTGTCTTAATTAAGTAATGTTCCTTGGTTGAAGAAAATGAAATTAATTAAAACGCTTCCGTAAGGAATGAAATATAATTACATAAATTACAGTCCCAAAAGTAACAATAAGATTTCGGATTCGTAAACAAATAGATCGTTTTCTCTCTAACTTTATGTCTACTTTCATAATTTTTGAAACACAAAACATTAATTTTCATACCATTTTATTTGAAGAAATATTTCCGGACAACGAAACAAAAAAATGTAGGTTTATACACACACGCAACACAATTTATATTGTTAAATACATATCATAATTTACATGACATAAGTTGGAGTTCTCCAAAATATTGTGCAGACGGTGAAACTATTCCCGTGTCATGAAATTAAGCATGCGTTGTAAAACTTGACGCTTACACGTTAATTTTTTGGTGCAATAAATATCACGAAATAATTTTCATTGCATTAATTTCTATAACTAAATTAGGCTAAAAATATATACATACCTGGGCACCTAATTGCATAGGATCCCTCGTGAGAATGTCACTGGATTTCCTCACAGCGCCGTACACTAACTCCACGTCTCGATCCAGGATGTAGCAGCGGACGTGTTCAAGGATACAACGCAAGTAGGATATTGTCACTGTTTGTACCTGTTGGATAATTTGGTTTTATACATTACCTTTAAGATTGAGAAAGTTTTTAATTGTCAGTTTTGGAATAGTATTCCAAAGTAGGTGTACTAGGTTGTAAATTATGATAGTGATCCAAGTTGTAGGAAAATCTGTTTTGGACCTTCCAGACTCTATATGGGAAATTAAAACGCAAACGAGCTTTTTATAAGTAATTTGTTCAGCAAACAATTACTAAACTAATCATGTCTGCTGGAAATGGTGATATTCTTCTCAGCTTTGTTAGGAACCTTTGAAATCACAATGCCGAATCTTGGTGCCCAAACTTCACCAAATCTCCTGTCATTAATTAGATATTTCGTTAACTATTCTAAAAAAAGTATGCAAATGAATACTTACAGCTGCCAGTAAAAAGTCGAAATTGCATACAGTCAAGTCCTTCAGCTTAGAGAAGTCGCCAGCTAGTAGGAGATGTAGCCAAGATTCTTCTACGTGTCGTTGTGTGAAAGCGGCGGCTGTTCTGCTGGCGGAGTGGAAGGGTGTTGAGTCTAGCAGGGCATCGTCATCTACGCAACCTATTGGAAAAAAATAAATTGTTATTTCTTCCCAAACTTCCAATAATTTGTATGGCTGCAAAAGTAAAGGAACAGCCTGTAAACATTCCACTATTGCGGAAAGAGCTTTCTTATTGAGGATAAGATTAAAACCTTAATTCGTCACGTAGTGAGGTTAGCGGATATTAATGTGTCAGAATTTCTCCCGACACATACAGGTTTCCTCGCGATGATTTCCTTCTAAGCTAAAAAAAATTTTAGAGCACTTGTAAACTCATTGTCAGTGATGCTGGCTAGGGTTTGACTCCGTGATCATCGGTTTAGATCAAAGTGTTCTCAGCACTAAGCCATCTCGGCTCTTTGTGACTGCAAAAGTATTCAGCAACTTTTGATAAAATTGAAAGGTTCTGATTTCTATTAAATTTTTTCATCTACTGGTATTCATAACTATCAATGTATGGAGTCATATTATGTAAATTGCATTCAATGTTACGGTATATCTTATATAACTTTATAAAATGTGTTGCGATAAGAGGTTTAATAAGAAAGGAAGCTATTAATAAGTAAGAAAAGTAGCAAATTTATATCAACCCGCAAGCTTAGCTTAGAAATAATTACGGTATAAATCATGACACGGAACAGTGGCAAGTAAGCTAGCAGATTTTTCCTGTTAAATAGCAATTCCAATTTTATCGCAGTGAAAAATGAGCCAGCTCTCCTGTCAGCGCGGAGGCAATGAGACGGCGAATAAGATAGCTATTGTTTCGCGCTACAATAACACCCGAACTTACAATAATTCTTCGAAAAGTCTTCGTTTTGTCTTCTGTTTTCATTGTGATTCATTTTTAAGTATTCAAGAATTGTATTTCATTTTAAGTTTTATTGCCTCACAATAAATTCTGCAAAAATATAACAGCCTACGCGTAAGCAATAAATCTATTGTCAAAATGTTTTACTTTGTAAAAGGAATTTGATTTAATCCAATCAAGAAGATATTATGATTATATAATAATAAAAAAACACAAGGCAAAAATTATCATTAAGGAAGTTAGCAAAGTGTAGCGTAGCTAGTTCAGAGTGTACATCATGTAAAGCGTTCTGTACCCGCACGTAATGTCGTCTGGCGACACCACATCGTGCTCTAATCATAATTATAGATACAATCAATAAGAATTAAAAAAATACTAAAATATTTACCAGGTTCCTGAGTTCCGGAAGTATCCGTCTCGGCCGTATCGTTGAGAAAGTTAGTAAGTGTTGTGGAGCCAGGTCATAACGAGCTTTGCACGCACACGTGACGTCATAGGTTCAATCATTTGAAAATCTTACCAGGTTCCTGAGTTTCAGAAGTATCAGTGTCATCGGTATCATTGAGGAAGTTGGCGAAGTGTAATGCAGCTAGATCCGAGTGCGCGTCACGTAACGCGCTCTGAACGCGCACGTAACGTCGTCTCGCGCGCGCACTCGCGGCCGCGGCGCGCCACCGCACCGTGCTCCGACCAGATACCACGTTCTCCGATATCACTGACTCTGTTTTTTGAGAGAGAATAAATGATTTGGTTATTTATTTTTTGGAGAATATGGTTTTAATAAAAGTGACCTACTTTTTTTGATCATCCGTAAACCTATGCCAAGATTCCCTCCCCCCGCTTCCCCGACTTTCTCAGATAGTATTTACAAATATGATTTGATTGATTGTTGATTGATTTTGATTGATTGATGATTGATACAAATGTGATTGATTATGAGCCTTTATTTTAAGTTTCGCCTGTAAGTTAACCAGTAGGTACGTGACAGAAAAGTATGCCCTTGTGACTAAGTGTAATATTTCGAATTAATAAAAAAACTCCCTCCCCCTTTAAATTGGTGACATAGTAAAGGCAAATTCCCTAAAGTGAAGATTCGGTAACCCGTAAATAGATGATAAGGAAGCATCACGTTTATGCACATTTATGAAATATTAGAAAAAAAAGAGGGAAATATAACTATATACTACATTTCCCTCGTTTCTTACACAAGTTTTACTTTTATTATGTTTTATGTAAATATATCCCTTAGACAGCTCTATCTTACGTCATTGTTACGAAAACAATGTTTTTGAACATATGCAAACTTTTTGATACAAAAAAGAGGAATCCAATCTAAGTTGGGCAACTTCACGACGAAAATCCAAATATAATCTGTGCTTACTCATCATATATTTAGCGACGCATAAAGTAGAAAAGTTGAAGTTGGCATCCTTGAGTGTAATAACAGCTTCGCTGTTGCTAGTCGGCATCAAAAGTTCCAACAGTTCGAGTTCCGTGAGACCGAACTCGGAACAAGTTATGTAACCTGAAACACAAAGGGAACAGCTGCTAATATTATTTGTAACGTTATACGACTTAAACTTAGAAATTCAAAATGATTACCAGCCAATTTGCTGAATGCTTTAGAACCAAATACGACTTCTAAATTGTCAAATGCTCCATCTATGTAGTCACCGGAGCTATTATTGTCAGGAGTCTCGTCCATTGCGTCCAACAAGTAATAACAGTTCTGAACTTTAAATTTTTCCTTTTGCGCTGGGGTTAATTGTAACAGTTCTAAAGACACTGCACTCGTGCAAACTAAAAACACATTTCTCGGTAGCGACATGGGTAACCAAGATAATCCTGTCACGATATCACATTCTAACGGATTCACTCTTTGAACATTGTCGATAAAGATCAGCAAGATTTCATTCTCCATATCTTCGCAACGCCTCAACAAACTTTGGAACCAATTGTTTATATATAAGGGATCGAAACTTGCGTCTTTGGGGAGATAGCCCTCCGGAATGTTTAAGATAATGGATATTTGTTGGCACATAACTCTTAGTAGCTCTAGATTGTAGGCCGATCTTGGCGTAGACGCCGAGAAACGTATTATCCTCAGGACAGGTTTGGGGAAAATTTCCTCGAATTTGAAATAGAGATGAGTCAACAATGAACTTTTCCCGGAAGCGTCGGGACCATATATCAGTACTGGGGGATGTCGAGATCGACTTTCGTAGTTTTCTTTGGCATTATTTAATATACTTCTAGCTGCATTTTCAATTTGTTTAACATTAACCTTATAAAGTCGATTATGTTCTATACATATCCTAAGATGAGTAATGTGTTCCAGAAATACTTCCTGCAATAATTATAAGTTATTAGAAACTATAAATATTTAAGATACTTTTTATCACCAAACCTTAAGAATTTTTAAGTGATTTTCTTGATAAACGTTTAGCTTTTTTTTGTTATGAAAAACTGCAAATCTATTTCTTATACCAAAGTTGTATTACCTTAATCTGTTCGTGAACAAAATTCTATCGAATGTATTGTCACTGACTAAGAAACTTTACCAATATTTCTGACTTACCTGTACAGTCTTTTTTCTGCCCTTGCCCTGATCGGGTTCAGTGCTGAGGCTGTCGTCGACCAGCGAACCCACTACAGCCTGCACCCCCTCCCTGAAGGGCGACAACTTTTCCTCGTTATCCGACGCCCCATCCGTTCTAGAAGAATCTGCTGATGTGGCTCTAGAGGAAAAAGATCTACATGTTTTTCTTCTTCTTCTGGATTTAGATTTTTGGTCTATCTTATTTAAGATATAAGACGCAGGTGCAGTGCAAAGGGCAGGAAAACAGGGGCTATTACCCACCACATAATCGTACACGTTATACTAAAAGATCTTCTGTATTTTACTTTTAGATCTTCTACATTTCTATATTTTAGTAAAAGTATTGTGACTGTAAGAAGGACTGTATATATAGATACCTAAAAGCATAATGTCTGACATACAGGAAATCAATCTATCAACATCAAATTTTCTGACTGAAACCGAGCCTGATGAGATGTAGCTATATCAGCTACTTCACGAGGAGGAGGCCTGCCTGTATCACCGCTGCAGTTAGTTTAATTTTTAATCTTCTTCCAGACTTACATTTTCGGCTCTCTCATTCTCCATATGAAATGTATCTATGTCAACTACTTCACAATTTCTATGAAAGTGTATACTCTACTTAAGGCAGCCGCCATATACAACTATAGTTAGTTTATTTCAATTCTGGGAATGCCTGACGTCAGACCGATCATCTTGATTGTGAGCCTATTGTATTCACAGCATGAAGTCTGAACAAACAAGATATCTAACGAAAAGTATAAGAATACTATTGATATGGGCAATAGACATGTTTTAGCTGGAAAAGTTTTATCTTGTTTATGTCGTATCTTTCTAATATTAAAGAGGTTTGTAAGTTAGGATGTTGGTCTTTCACGGTAAAATGGCTTAACCGATTAGGCTAAAAGTTAGAATGGTGATGGCTAACGCCATAGATTAGGAGATTGGCTACATCTTATCACGAAAAGTTTTAAGTACCCGCGGGAATTATATACAATCATCAGAATATAGTCGTGGCAGGTATAAGTGATAATAAAGTATGGATTACTTACTCGAGTCGAATAACATGTGTTTCGGGTAAGAGGTCTTCTAGCTTTTTTTGTAATTTTTTTAATCTTTCATGAGCTAATGCTGTTAATTTAGAGTCATCCGCCTCCAAATCTGGAATGTCTCGTAGTACAGCTATAAGACCCTTGGGATGTTTTCCACTTGTTAGTAATTCTGCAACAATGGAACTAACTTTAGCTTCAGCTATACGGTTTATTAATGTCTTAAAGAATAAAGAGTAAAGTAAAATAATAAAACTTTTACTTTACATTCATGAATGTGTAAGAGTTCTTATCGTCTGTGAAATAAAGTTGCATGAAGAATGAAGTCATAAACTACTGTTACAACTTAAATTCTTTACTTTCAGTTAGATACATATGTAGTTGGTAACTTGAAATAAGTATGAACATATTTTTATGTTACTCATACATTTAATTCGCATTATTTATTGCAAAAAAGTAGACGCAGAATATTGAACAAAGTCGTTTTACGAGAGCAAAATTGTTAATTACATCACAAATTGTGGTGTAAATCATATTGTAAACTGAGTTGAAATCTAAGGCAAAATAAAAAGATTTTTTCTTTATTTCTATAGCAAGCAATCAACAAGTAGTGTAATAGGCTGTGACAATATTTCAATACAGCTGTAGCCGTTGTTAGCGAGGAATTGGGTTAACCGGCGAACTATTTTCTTGATTAAAGTATGCAGAGCGACGCAATTTTATTCGTCATTCATGGAAAAAATTGAACCTGTTTTATTTTAAAATAGCCTCAGCATTAACTTTTATAGCATATGCTAGATGTTCTATACATTTTCATTCGCTTACTGGTCCGTATCTCTTATCAAAGAATAGTCAAAATCGTGAATTTACGCAGCCAATTTCTCTATAAACACGGTTCTTAACGTAAAAATATTTTTTTTAGACCTAACAGTTGCTCTCTGTGAGCAGGGCTTTCAAACCAGTAATCGTTCATCCATGTTTTATGTAGCTAGACTAGCGTCGGCTACCGGGTCCAATTGCATTTTCAAGATCGTTTATGAAGAGTTAGGTAACAACAAACATCTATATCAAAAATTTATATGTATACTAGCTGTTACCCGCGGCTTCGCTCGCGTTTATTTAGGGCTGTCTATAAAATAAATAATAAATAATATAATTATATATGTATAGGGTAATTTATATAAGTATAGTCGAATTGTCTTGTCGAATAACTATTTACTTTTAAGGTTATCTGACCTGAGTTGCGGACAGACAGACTGAC
>DVXP01004374.1:0-10421 GCA_018235645.1 Junonia grisea
TCCCAAACACTTAAAAGGTATTAATTTGTTATGTATCATCTCTGATATTAATCATTTTGCAACGTACGATAACGATAACAAAGTGGTATAAAAAGGTATTTCGTTCATTGGTCAAGGGGCAAATTTTCCCTTTTATATTGCGCCTGGGCCCTAAGTTACCACTTACATAAAACGTAAGTAAGTAAATGTGTAAGAGTGCCTTTAAACTAAACGACCATCAAGAGAGCGAGCATTCTAAAACACTCTAACAGTCTTTGTGTTTCAGACAGAACAACGAAAGAATGCTCTATGTCTCAAGATAATTTAATCGAATGGTGTTAGAACGAGCGAATGCTCGTCTTTGTTCGTTTAGTCTAAATGTTGGGTGCATTTACAACAGATGGATAGTTTACGCACGTGTGAACCCAAAAATGTCTCAAGTTTCATGTATTATTATTAGGGTTATATTTCCGTCATGTGGTAGACGTCGTTTTGGGAAACTAAACTCGCGATCAATTTGCACAGTTTCACCACCGAGGCACCGAGAGTAATCATGCTTTCTAAATCTTCACGCTTCTCGCTTTAGAGTGTAACTGGCAACGAAATTCGATATTCGCGTGAAGGCAAGTCGGATTTTACTTTAATTAGACGTGGGGTATTTTATAAAATTCTAAACTTGGTAGGTATACTACCAAGTGCCTAACTTCGAGGACAGGATTCATAGTGATATTTTTTAAACTGTTGTACCTAAAGTATAAACCAAAAATATCTAAATATTGCTGTTGTAAAACTTGATTTTGTTTGATTTTTTTTTAAACACAGATGCGGGACCCTCATTGGATATGTTTCTAAAATATGCCACGATAGACTGAACTATAATTGTATGCGTACTAGCTTTCCAAAGATTGAAGTAAGGGTGACACAGGAAAGTTTGAGGACTATCTTTTATTTACAGTTTCTAATTTAGCTATCCTAACTTCCAAATATGACAAAGAAAAAGACCTTGCCTATTTTCAACCCAATACCATCGTAAATAGTATAAATTAGTATCGGACATTTATTAATAGATCGCTATTTCTTGGAAGGAAATAGAGCTCTTACTCGTCACTCTATCTCATCTCTCATATATTTTCCCGACAATACAAGTTTCCTTAAGACGCTTTTCTTCCGCTTCGCACACATAAAAACTTAGAAAGATAAACCGTTGACTTTCGACCGCTACATCATTTACCGGTGTAATTAAAATTTAATAAAAATTTGAATTACACCGGCATTCGAGCTATATTTTGATTATTTTAAAAATGAATTCTTTAAAACCAATTGGTTTTTAGTTGAGTCAATGTTCACCAATTTGGCCAAATGCCGCCAAACAAATCCAATTTCAGAGTTTGGCTTGGCCAATACTTGACCGAAGCTGAAAATGTAACTGAAACTTGATTCTTTTTTTATTTTTTGGTTGAAACGGAAACCTAACTTGTGTGCAATCCCTGAAGCCAGTCATTCATTTGTAAAATTTACTGGTCTAATTTTTCTTAGTTAACCCGAAGATCATGACTTTTTTCAATGAAGTTTTTTTTTTATCATTTTCACGTTTACAGCTTGTGGGAAACTGAGATGGTCAAAATCATTAGGTATATTCTGATTATTATTTCAACCTTTTAGTTATTATTCAAATATATTCCAAAACAACTTACCTACTGGCTTACTTATGAATAATGTCTAATTGGGTCATTGTTGTATAAATAATATTGCATAAGATTTATTAAGTTGCTAGTTAAAATCATAATAGCATAGAGGACAGTAAATTGTAATCATTTTGTCATTTTATTTTATAAATAAAAAAAAATTCTACCGTTTTTCATTAAATTAACCTCGTTAACATTTTAATAGTAATAAGAATTTTGAATGGTTTTATTTCTTACCTTATAAGTACAAAAAATTTCAATTATTATCTAAATCCACTAATATTAATTGTATGCACTAATGTTCATTGTATTATATTTACTTATCACTTATTAATTAACACTGTTTCTATAAAAAATTCACATTCCTTATTAACTCACACATCTAAATTACTATTGCTACTTAAGCGTCACCCACACAAAGCAATACACAAATTTATACAACAAGGAAACAAAGTTTTGTATATAAAAACAATATTAAAACGGATAGCGATCACAATCGCAGCGATTGTCATATGGACTGCCAGAAATTGGCTCAATTGATTAGTCACTTGTAATCACCTGCTTTATCAGCTTACTACAGATAACATTAAACGTTTTAAGCGTTACGTGTTTGTGCAAAAATAAACCAATTTACACAATAACAATTTCATTCATAGGCTATGGACCTTTTAGAGACATTTTTTGCTTGAATAAAAACTTTTATAGGAAAATGTGCAGCGCCCCTGGATAGTAAGAGATCACTAAGTAATGTACCTAAAGTTTTGAAAATGTTCAGTCGATTCATTATCAAACGGTGACATTTGAATTTTCAAATTTTCAGTAATAAGTATGGAATAAAGAAACCAAATCGTATTGGATTTGTTTCTAAATAAGACAGAGACTTAAAACATTTTGAGTCAAGACTTCCGGAATTAGAAAACATGTGAGCTATTATCGGTACAATGTTTCCACTTAATTATAATAAATGGTACCATTTGGAACACCTTATAAAGTAAGGCTTAAACTAGAAGCCACCCACTTGCTGATTAACGTTTTGTATTGTTCTGTTGAGAAGTTTTCCGGTGTGAATGATAAGTGAGCTATATTTTACTACAATTATTACCTAGTAGTAATATATGACTCACATCTGGGTACTGATTCTGTATGACAAATTGTACCATTATGCATTATTTGCTAGCGTAATGCCTAACGTGCTCGTTGCGTGTCGATTTGACATACAAAATCCTGCGCTGTCGTATTAAGAAATTGGTATCTTACCTCTATTTAAATAACCACCAATACATTAAGCAACGTTTAAGGCCTTGTTGTCTTGTTAAGTGTAACTTGGAATACGAAGGAGTTTAGAAAAAAAATTCATTGAAAGTTTTTCATTTAAGCTGGCACGCGCTTACGTAAGTTCATACGGTATATGACAGATTTAAGAAGACTTTTTTTCCAAATTAGAATGTTAGAATTAGGGGATTTGGGATACAAAACTTAATACAATTAATTTATATAAATACACAATTTATTATAAATATAAACAATTACCTTTAAAACTTCTGTAAGCCTTATAAGGAGAACTTTAATAAATATCGCCCACTAAATGATTGTTTTGATAATGTTCTGTTCCGGTATAAGAGATGAGTTTGCCAACAACAATTTCGCTTCAAGGATGCCCTAGTAGTAAGATGACTCATGACTCCTACACGGCCATATGAGTAAGATCCACTAGTAGTAAGCGCCACCCATAAAATTCGTCATATAGAAATAATTCATCGTTTTTATCTATCAGTTCATTCATTCTTTAAGCCTTTAATCGAATCTTCTAGATCATATTCAACCAAAAGTTACACCCCGTCTATTCTTCTTCCACTCTTTAAGTTGGCAATTTAGTTGACGCTTCCCTGGTACAGCAAATTACCATGGGCTCAACAGACCCTAACCACTGCTCATGAGCAGTGCCGGGAATAGGGCTATGCGAACGGTGCCCAGGCACAGGGCGTAGGTTCTGGAGGGGCTCAGAAATGATGGTTACAATATAGCAATCATTATATAGCACCAGGAGGTGGTTGCACCGGCAGCATAAAGGGTCAGAGGTGCGATCTGCTAATGCTATTATAACATGGCATTGCGGCATTGCCAACAAGCCTCCGCTATTATTATTTAAAAAATCAGGCATTGTAATGTAATCTCCACAAGTGTAACTTCAATTTATATAGAAATCTGTTATCCGGTGTGAAATACAAGACATTTTGCCTGTCGGGTAATGGTCGCTGGATAGGATGCGCGCGCGCACGTAACGGAACCGGCCGCACTGACCTTGAACGCACGTACTAGAATTTGTGTTACAATTTATGTCACTCTGTAAATTATAGTATTCATTTTTTGCTTGGCAGGATATGAAGCAATTTAATAGAGTGAGAAATATGACGGAATATCCATAAATACCTACCTACATAAATAATTATGACAAAAATACTGTTTACTTTAGACTTCGACAATGACTGGTCAGTACATAGGTTACTAAGTATTTTCTCATTAGTTTAGAATTGTTTTGGACTAGGTTTATTGATAAAAGCTACTATTAGAATACATACCTACATAGGTACCTAATTATCGAATTAGACCTGATATTCTGGTCCTTTAACTCCTTTAACATACTGGACATAGTCACTCAAACAACATTTGTACAACTGGCACGATTTGATTAAAAATTTAATTGAGGAAAAAAAAACAAATTGAAAAGTATTTTAAAAATAGAAACATTTTCTACTTGACAGTCACATTTCGCAGGCTTAGAGGTCGAATCAATACAAGTGTGACCTTAGAGTATTAGATACAAAGTGTACGCACGTACTGTTGAGAAAGAGACCAGCGCCTCTCAAACTTTGAGCTCCGGGAGCTCGACATTGCTATTTTGTTATTAGAAACTTTTGGAGACGTTTTAAACTTGGGGATTATAAAGTTTGTGTGAAGTATTTGTGCTATTTATACGTGGGAGAGCCGAAATGATCGACCGGAGTGATACCACGGCCTCATAGAAAACCGTAAAATGACGCTTGCTTCGTTTTTGAGTCGTCGAGTCGTCGCCGCATGAGTGAGGTTACCGGAGGCCCAATACCCCACCTCTTCCCCATTCATTCCCCATCCATGACGGCAACGCATTTTGTAGCTCCTCTAGTGTTGCAAATGTCCATGGGTGGCAGCATTCACATTTCATCAGGTGATCTGTCAGCTCGTTTGCCCCCTATCTCATTAAAACATTTTTGTATAGTTGCCTATTCTTGTGTAGTACCTACATATAAATTTGTAATTATAATGACTTTGTATTTAGATTAGCTTCGGCCTTTTTATAATTCAACGACACATCAAAACAACATTATCTGCGTTTCTTAACTGAAAAAACAACAATATGCAAAACAAGTAGGTAAGTCAATTAAAATCGAAACTTGGCTACAAAATACCTCAAATCAACTCTGTATTTAGTAATTTAGTGGACTTCGAGTCTTTTTTTAAAACACATGTTTTTACTTTTCTGTGATCGAATGTTTGGGAGTCACTGTAATAGTTCTTATAGTCAAGGAGAAAAAATTCACATGACGATTTTTGTTGTCATATAATTTTAATTTGTAAGAGGTTTTGTCACAGCATGAAGGTTTTTCGTATAAAAGAATTTGTTTTGGTTGGTAGGATATTATTTGTTTAATGTCACGCTTTTAATAAAATTTGACACAGTTCCACACGGTTAACAGATGTTTTGTCTTGTAACTGGTTTACTGCTTGTTTAATGATTTTTTTAACCCATTAATACTTATGTTTCACTACTTTTTATCATTTGTTTTTTACCAGTTAATAAAAATTATTTTGAAACAAATAGGTAGTACTCAAATTTAAATGCCTCATAGTGAAATGTGAATCAATGGTGGACCGAGGATTTCACCTAACGCAAGTTTTGACCTAAGTTAAAGATAAAATTTTAATCTTAGTTGGGGATTGTAATTTATATAGGTTGAGATTTGTTTGGGATGAACCCCGAAGTGTTCGGGAGAGGGTGGTTTAGCCCCATTGCTCCGTTAGTGGAGAAATCTAGCAATCTAACTTCGAATACATATGTATCTGTCATCAATTTTATTGAAGAATTTTTATTTTATAAAAATGCAAGAAACCGTGAACTAACTGGTATATTTCCATTCTTGTCCTGACTCAGTTAACAGTTTTTTATCACCAAACCTTGACTGCAGAACGTTGAAACAATATATAATAAGGCAAAAACTTGTTTGTTAATCTATTTTTAACACGTGGAAATGATTTGTCTTTACATTGTGGGTTAACTAGCTTTTGCCTGCGACTCCGCCTTCGTGGATGGCGCTAAAAGAACCCTTTGTTTTCAGTTTTCACCAAATTTCAGTCCGAGACAGAGAGACAGCTTTACTTTCGCGCTTATAACATTATCGAGATTTTGAAGTAAAGTTGGCATTAAATATGAGTCACCACATTGAACTTATGAACAGAAATCTGTATGTTGAAATAACTGGCGTGATAAATACTTATGTTTAAGACACATTGAGGTAGGCATTTTCGAGTGTCTTACCTACACAATTAAATGATAAAATATTATTAAATGACAAAACTCGAAACATTATTATGGGGGTTTTACCTGAAATGCGATATCAGCCATGCGCTAACAATTGTCCCTGTCAATTATTTATTATTCCTTAATATCAATACACCATAAAATTCGTATAAAACCTATCGTATTATATTATACTGATTGATAATTGCAACTTCCAATGTCCACATTACATGAAAACCGCTTATTATAATTTCAAGTTTGTACCGTTGGCAAAAACGTTGACAGGAAGTGTCCTTTTTTGCACCTTTAAACTCCAAGCGTTAAATCATAAGATCTCTACATCTTCATCATGCAAACTTTTGGGAAAAAAGTCGCTATTTTAATGCGAATCTTTGCTCACAGAGGTATAAGTAGTCTTCCATTGAATAGTGGTACCTCTAGTAAAATTTTCGCTATAAGCACTGCAAGCTAATATAATAATATAAAATAATAGGTATAGGAATAGAATCTTTTCGAAAACAATTAAATCTCGTACTATGGGCTACGGAAACCTTGATGTATAACGTAACGTCACACGCCTTTCTTGAGCTTCGTGGACGTCATATTATGTGGGTTAAAGGTAGGGTTGACATCCGTTCGGATATGAGGATATCCGGTTATATCCGGATTTGAACTAGTGTAAAGGACGTCTGCGGCTCCTAAGAATGGTATTTTATTTGCCCGGGATTAAAAGAATCAAGAGATAAAAATTGTAAGACTGCTAGTGCTAACAGTTTCTTAAAAATTTACGGAGAATAATTTTTGAGAAGACTATAAGTTCTGTATGAAGTATTTTTAGTACATAATTTAAAATATACTGTTGATATATCATTTTGCTAGTTTTTAAAAGAGGTAACCTTAGTTAACCGCCGTTAAAGTTAAGGCGTACGTGTCCTTGATCGTATGGCCGGCTTTATGTTACCAGAGCAAGTTATGTGGTTACAAGGCTAAAACTTTATGTAGGTATACTTAATTTTCTACTTCTTAAGCAGGAAATATAAATAAAAATTCTTGGTAAAATTAGTAGTCACGAAATTACTTTTATATTGACTTAACTCAATATATATACATATATTTTATCGGTAAAAAGTAAAAGACTTACCTATCGAATCCAATAAAATGTCGATACTCATAATTGTATCATACTACAATTCTCAAGAAAAGAAATCCTTTTCACTTAAAAAAAAAAAAAAACAACTTTTACCACCCACTGACCCTATTACACTCTTTCCCGTTTATAAAATCTTGTTCTACGATACAAAAAGCAGACACGGACATTTTTATAGCGCTAATAAGATGTATGAACTTATTGACCGAGTGACCGAGAGACGCCATGCCGATAAAAACCGCCATCTTGGAAAACCTGATGGTGTCTTTTTTTATTTTATTTGTCAAAGGTTTGACGTGCGGTGGCCAAGATGGTATGTGAATATTGAAAGAAATATTTATTTTGTGGTGTAATTGTTTTAGATGACAAGAAATTAGTAATCTGAACAAATTAATATAAAACATGAGATAATATAAATAACAAAACAATTGACTAAAAATAATAATTGTCGACGGTATCTGACCTTAAATTATGTTAAATAAATAATAACATACAAGTGCAAAATTCCCATGAACAGATATGGGCGGACGGACGTATATACACAAAAACGTCAAATTAAGAATATCCTTATTTTTTAAATCGATTAAGAAAATTTAAAATTAAATTAAAAATATTGTATAGCATTAAAAAGAAAAGCAATAAATGGCCTTTCAGAACCATCCCTGGTGGGGATCGAACCCACGACCTTTGGATTAGAAGTCCAACGCGCTATCCTCTGCGCCACAGGGACTATGTGAATCTGTTCGAAATTGTACTACGCTTGTGAAGTCTGACTTTTATGACATTTTTGTAAAGAATGTGCTTTTATTTTAGCCGAGAACTAACCTTTACGTAAAAATTCCCTCACCTTTCTTGCGCTATGTTGTCTTAAAATATATTTTTTTGGATATATTTGTTTTTGAGTGCAAAAATAGACCCTGGATGAAAACCTGGTATATCATATTTTTTATAAACCTGTAAGTAATTTGATTAAGTTAAGGTGATAAAGCGTAAAATATAAATGTGACTTTTATTCCTTTGAAAAAAAAATGTGAACATTTTTATTGTATCTATATGTCAGTCTAAAGACATTTGAACAAATACACGCACCTTATCGTCTAAAAATATTTAGGTCATATTTTGTAAAGGTCTATTATTGGGTTTACGTAACTATTCTAAGAATGTAGATAAAACCTTTTACACTATCCGATACGATATCGGTTTTCAATAGGGATACGATAACGGGATCTATATAAATATTTATTTACGGTTTTTTGTTAATAAAATAAAGGGCGATCCTCTTCCTAAGACTTTCAGGACAAAAAAAATACAGCGACTTAATATACTTTGATCAAGTTATGTTAAAACTTAAAACTTAATGTATTATTAAATTAGAAATAATAAAATATTAATTTATGTTACATACAAAGTAAGAGCAATAAATCAAAAGTAATAATTACTGCTCAAATAGTAACCCCATAAAATGGTGGCAAGAATGGTAGCGGCACTAAACATTTGTACCAATAAAATTTAATGTAAATAGGTAGTTAAAAGCAAGCGATTATTTCTTATGTGTTATGATTATTTCAATATTATCTATTAAATAATCAATTCTTGAAGAAATATTTAGAAAACTTGGTACGGCCAAGCTTTTTTTCGTGGGATTTTCAGTTTTTGTACAAAAAGAAAAATATGAAAAGAATTCGGCACCTACATACAAATTAAGATATTATTGTTGCTTATAAAACTTCTATTTTTCTCATTCAATTGATGATTTTTAAAATGGTAACCTCATCTCAAAATTCAAACTAACCCCACATAAAAAATGTCGGAAAATATACAAAGTAAACAGTAAATAGCACATTTGCCCGAGAGTAATCTAATTTGACGTTTCTAATAAAATTAGTAAGGTTTTAGTATGTATAAATATCACGGACTTGTTTACCTTTGCAACAAATTGGATTACAATACTGTTTACTAGGTATTTCAACGTTTAATATTACTTACTACTGCTAATACTACTTATATCAACGTAATAATTACAAATTATGTAATCTGTGCAGGTAACATTTAGGTACATATTTATATTATAGGCTTGTAGCTTTACTTAAAAGTGAATTATCAATTATCCTAAATTTGTTACATTTCCCACCATTCTATAAAAATATCTATTTATTTAATTTTTTTTAAATAAATTTCTAACATACTAAATATGATTTAATATCCATTCGAATAATATTTTAATTACAAAGGTTAAGAGCTGCGGAGGTCAAATAGTATACTCTAGTGAGGTAAGATTATAGGTACACATAGATTTATTACAGCAATATATTTTTTAATTGATTTACTACCTATATTATTATGTAGTATAGAGTATTTTTATACAAAAAAAAAATCTTTATATTGAACCTAAAATCAATATGGCGGCAACATGTTCAAATTAAAAAGAGGTTGTACTAAATAGTATTCGCATATTTATAGTAAAAGGGATAATTAAATCTTCAAAATTAGCCCTTACCTCGTAATTACAATTGCGTTCTGCTAATTATTGTAATATAACGTTAATTTACCGTGGACGATTTGACAATGACCTGATTTATATTTCACGCTGGCAACATTGTATGGGTGCAACAGTATGTAAGACCGTGGTGCAACTTGATATAGAAGTTTCTACAGGGTCAATACATGTTATGTGTTTTAATTGAAACTGCTTAAACGAAATCCTATTTCAAGGCCATACACAAAAAAAAAACCTAAATCGGATCAGTAGTTTAGCCTCTAGACAGTTTTTAAGTTTCAGCTCATTTTTCACATGATGTATATTTTCTAACAACGAATGCGCCTAACTACTAGAAACATGAATGAAAAAAATATCCACCGTTGCCGCTTCGATAAAATACGTCACTCAAGGTATCTACTATGTATCGTGCCTACGAGTGGTGTAAGCAGTTGTAGCGCGACTGAATAATTTTGAGCCCTTTTAATATTTTTTCATTAATTTTTTTCGTCTGTGGATTTCCCACATTATAAATACAAACTAACTTCATTATCCGCTCTACTTCTGAAAAAATAAACG
>DVXP01004375.1:0-10420 GCA_018235645.1 Junonia grisea
CTTTTCCCTATTTGACTTGCCGTATTACATCTATATATAGCCAAGGTCCAAGTGAATGCACAATTTGTTCTAAATAAAAGCGGAAATTATTTGTGCTATGTATATGTCGCCCGAGGCGCGGATCCGGCTCCGGGAGGATCAAATATCAATCTACGGGCTCACCTCATGCGGACGAGATCTCGAATATATTTTGTGCTTCCCCTAAACTTATACGGGAGATCGTTCACCGTGAAATACGAACTTTGGACGATTCTTCTGAATTCTCGGTGATGAGGATATTTTGGTATAGATGATTAGGGACGGTGATTGTATTATTTTTAAGCATCGAATAAGAAATGGATTATTAATTGCAATTTTTTATTTGATAATTGAGATGTTGCTAAATACTCTACCACCTGTAGAAAGGTTCTAGCAAAATTAATGTTACTATTATAATTACCTACTTAATACCAACTGAAGGTAAAACTAAATAACCAATCAGTGAACCAATTTTTAAGCACAGTAATAATTATCATACTACGTCATTGAAGGTAATGAATAGATATACGATATTAAGATACTCAAAGCATAACTGATACTACGAAATCAAATGAAATATAACACCTAATTTTCGAGCCTATCAGATTCCTCTGTCAAAATCATTTCCATCAAACGCGATCTATTTTCAGATGACAATTGATATTGATTTCATCACTACCTTTGACTAACATTCCTAACAAATAGTTTGACGCCAGCAAATTGTACGCGTGGGTACCGGTTCTTTTACAAGTATACATATCTCTATACCTATACCTACTTATATATAGGTGTATCTATTTATACCGTGTCCCAAAAGTCAAAGATTAAATTGAAATAGGATATAGACCAGATTTTTACTATTAACGATTTTTTGTTATTTGGCCAGTTATGACCTGGTCCCATTTCAATTTAATCTTTCACTTTTGGGACATCCTGTATATATGTAAGTATATGTTTATATAGGTGTATCGTTACCTATTCCTATAACTGTACCGATAATTATAACTATACCTATACTAAAACTCAAACTATATCTAACATGTACCGATACTCAACTATACCTATACCTATCCCTATACCTATACCAGTGCGAATGGCGTGTACACTCAACTCGAAGCAAAGTTTATACAAGTTTCCCGATCAATCTTACTTTCGCTTTCCGAATAGATTTTTATTTTCTCTGCGACTCCTTGCTTAACATCAATGTCCATTGTTGTTCCTCTATAAATCATATATGGATGAAGCTTTTAAACCTTTTCGAGTATTTCTGAGAAATTACATTTACCAATGCTTATAATAATATTGAAAACGATAATACGAAAACTCGGTCTCGGATTTTTCCTTGATACTAAATCTTATTCGACAAATAATACCCTTAATTTTTTGTTAGTAAATAATAAGGACGTTGTTATGTTATTTAACAATAAATTATTTTTATTAACAATAATGAACAGGCATATATAACCTTCTTCTTAAATCTTAATAACCTTTAAACTAGCTACTCCTATAACACGAAAAATATATTAATATGCTCTAAAACTATTAAACGAAACTAAATTCGTTGAAGGGTATTGGTGGCGATTAAATTTCCATAGTGGCGGTTTGCGGAACTAGTATAGGACAGAATTGTCAGATACTTTTCGAACAAATATGTGGGAAACAACCTGAGTGAGTTTATACTTTGATTGTTTTTAAAACAATCTATGATATGATTTCTTTGTTGAACATTTACAAGGTAGTCGAAAATAGTTTATACTATCTTCTTCTTAGATCTTATGATCTCTTCGTGAGGGTGAAATTATATCGAAATCGAAAAGAGTATCTATTGATATTATTTTGATAACTTACAGACGGTATTGATTATTTTGTACCTGGAAAGTAATCCGATTCCATATTTAGTGAGTAAGTTTTTAATTTAATGGCTTTTATTCCATATTTAATTCATGTTTAAAAAGTATCTAACACTTGACAGTATCTGTCTTACGCTAGTTTTGTGAGTCGCTGCTAGAGAATCTGCTCATCGCAAATAGAAGATACTAGAAAATATAAACCACATGTCTTTAATAAGTAACCTCAGCTCTAAACATGACATACCGTTCTTAAGCACTAGTTTTACATAAAAAATAGTTATTGTAGAATATGTCTATTTCTAAAACAAAAAGAAACAATATCTTAAAAAGTTGATCCCACATAACACAAGAATAAATGACATAAGCAGACAAGCATTAGCATAGTTCATAAAATATAAAAATAAACTAAAAATGATGAATAGATTGTCCGTTACATAAATCAACGGAGCGTGAACGGGAGGTCCTTAATTCAAATGGCCGTATTTTTTGTTACTTGAAAGTCGCATTGTTCTCTCGGCAATTATAAATTTCCTTCTCCTAATAAAGTTGACGTCTTGACACAAAGACCTCCTCCGTCTTGGGCCCTTCATTCAGATTTGGTCGTGGAAGATAGAGAATTGCGTTGCGTAGTTTTGATTAATTTGTTTGTAAATTATCTAAATACAGTGATTTAATTATTTTTCTATGGTATAGGGCGTTATATGGTATGGTATATCTATAACATCTTGTCATCCTATGTCATACTCAATGAACAAACTATCTAACGTAAAAAGATATTTTTATTAAATGCAAATAACTTCTATATTTAGCAAGTCGAAAATAAGCAATAAATATATTAAAGTATTTTTTTATGGTGTAGAGCGGCAAACGAGCTGACAGATCTCCCAATGGTAAGTGAATGCTGTCGCCCATGGACACTTGCAACACCAAAGGAGCTACAAAATGCGTTGCCGGCCTTTTAGGGGGCGACGAAACACGACGCAAGCATCATTTTACGCCGGTTTTCTGTGAGGCCGTGGTATCACTCGGGCCGAGCCGGCCCATTCGTGCAAATGCATGGCGTTCCCACGGTAAAAGAATTTTACTGTAACAGAATTCGCCTGTAAATATAATTAAAGGAATACAAATTAACAGTAATATTATAAATACGAATGTTAGTGTGTTAGTTATTCTTTTCAGACTCACTTAACTGTCTATTAGAATATTTTTAACTAGAATTTTTTTAAAACACGTTTTTAGGAATACAGAAAAGAATATCATCTTTTCTGTAATCCTAGTAACGCACTCTTTCCGAGAATTAGAAAAATAAGTGTTAGATGATCGTCCGATATAAAAATCTATATCAAAAATAGTTTTATTATTCTTGTGACAAATCCCCTAAAACATAATAAGTAATTAAATTTTATAATATCAACTATCCATAGCGATGACAATTTAATAATAGATGACCTATCTATTCGTTTGGCCACTATTTTTATAAAAAAAAAATAATAAAAACAAGGAAGTTAACAAAAACATCCTCATAAGATTCGCCCTACTTCATTTCCGAAACTAAATTACATCTTCAAAAGTACCCATATCCCGTCACCCTGCTATATTAAAAACAAAAAAAAACAACAAACTTTGTCACGTCCTTGGCGAAAGTTTCGTAAATTCGCCAAAAGAAAATTATTTTCGTATACACCTGGCTATATTGCGATCCACGTAAAATATTGAACAGTGTGTACCTCGAGTCGATGCAAATTGCCTTCGAGGAGCGAACCCTTAGGGAGTGCCGTGCATTCGATTACATGATGAATTCTGTCTATGCTGAACTACCGCCCTCCCGCGGATCTGTCCAAACAGCTGGATATAGATACCATAATATATAAAATTATATTCAGTCGACTTCAAAAAAGTAGGCTCTAATTTCAACGCGTATTTCTTTTAAATTTTTGTTACCTCATAAGCCCATAGGGTAGCAACTAGTAGTCAAAACAGGTCTCAAAAGCAGGTTCCAGTGCAAATGTTTAACTAAAACCAACTTGTTGTTGATGGTGAAAGAATCATAGTAACCTAACGTCGTCGAAAGAAATTCTAAAACACGTGTATGGTACCTGTATATTCGCATTGTGCCTAACAGCGTGACGGTTTAAGTTCTAAACCATGTTTAAAGGAAAAAGAGTCGTCAAGTACCAAGAGGAGTACCAAAGCGTACAGTATGTATGTTTATCTCTACATAATCGATGAAACAGTTAAATGTAACAAAAAATACAAGCATATTACATTTATAGATCTTACAAAATGAAATAATAATATTAAAGTAACTATCTCCTTTCATTTGATAACCAATGAGGGTTGTGAATTATTTTTAGGCGCTTCCTTTTGTTCCTGAAAAACATTCATAAAAAGCGGAACATGGGACAGACAGAAAAAGCGGAATAGGTATTTATGGAATAACCGCGGCGGCAGTCATTGAAGTTTTTCTTTGAGATTTTCACGTAGGCAATTGGAATCCGTCATATTGGTAATACGTAGTCACAAATATATGTATGACTTTGAGGTAGAACAGAATACCTATACCTATTATTTTTTAAATTCTATTTAGTATCCCTCTGGCATTTTTTATGAATAGCGAACAAATAAGGATGTTAAGTGTTAAGTCCACCGCTCATGCAACACCAGAGGTGCCACAAATGCGTTGTCAGCTTATAAAAAGAATAATTAATGACGGCGCGGTAGTAAACAAGGAAGGAACTGGAAACGGACGTTCGGTTTCCGACTCTCTGACTCTTGGTAAAGTAAAGTAACCTCTAATTGTCCCACCGCTGGGCAAAAGCTTCTTCTTCCATTAAGAAGAAGATTTAGAGCTTAATCCACTACGCTCTATTAAAGTTTGGCGAAGCAACACTGTCAAACAGTGACAAAATTTCTCCCGATCCATACAGGTTTCCTCATCATGTTTTTATTCACTAGCAAGCTCGAGATTAGACAAAAATTATCTTCTTGAAAAATTATCAGTGCTAGCTAAAGTTTGAATCAACCATCGGTTCAGATCAGTGTTCTCACCACTAGGCCATACAGTATTAGTTATTGACCAATATGACAAGTGCGTTGTCAAATATACACGCAGTGGGTCGCAGTCCTCAATAGAGCCCCCTTTTACGCACGGGCGCACCGCCAACAAGCAACGGTGTATAGTACGTACGGAATCCAGGTGAACAAAGGGATGTTATATGGAATTTCGACTTTACATTTTATAGGATTCCCTCATTTTATGCTTTTCTCGAATCGATTGTTTTTTGAGTACATACATAAAGATGTCCGTCAGTTGTTAATCAATTTTAACTTATAACTTTTTTGTTTCTTGGTACACGTTAACTATATGTTTGTTAACGTAAACACAAAAATAAACAATTTGATGTCGTTTATTAATAATGTAGTTAATAATAATTTTCAATCAATCTATTCCATCTCATACAAATATGATTGATAAGTTTCGAAATTAAAATATAAAACTAAATTCACTTTATATTTACATTTACCCAATAAAACTTTATTAATACCCAAAATAATGACATAACACGATATAATAAACGTGTTTCGTGTGTCATTCAATAACGGTATAATAATAATAATCAAGGGAGAGCCACAAGGTTCTTAGGTTACAACGAGCACATCATTACGCCCTTTGTCACCTGAGTAACATAACCGTTTTTCAGCTAACAAACACCGTGCCTCGTTAGGTATTAAGTAATTTCGACACGGTGAAACTGTGTTGATTAAAATGTATGTTTTGTTCAGTTTTGTATGTCTATAGTGTGATTCGTTTGATGAGGATAATTGGTATAAAAATATGTGATATCAACATTTTATAAAAGGTTTATTGGTAATGTGTGTATTTTTAAAAATGATTTCTGTTTTAATGGGTTTGTTAGAAACGTAAAATTTCTATTGTAGGAATGTATTATGTGATCACATAAAAATATGTCCATTTTTTTTTCATTTGTCTCATAAGCAGTCCTACTTCACATAAAGAATTTATGCACAAATGTATATACAACAAAAATTACTTTTAAGTAAATGAACGTTATTTTCTCCTCTATTTTGTTATATTCCTCATACCTATAACCAGCACGAAAAAAAAACCTTAAAGAACATACGTTAAAACCAGAACAAGTCCACCGCTCGCAGGCATATCGTTCCTTGTTTTATTTCGAAACGAATAAAAAGCAGTGACCGTAATTTGAAGAGGTTGAGATATCGAGTGCGGCACATCGTAAATACGCGATATACGCTCATAGGCGGCGCCTTCACACGCTCTTATGTCACATTTTCAGATCAGCGGAGCGAGTAATAAGAACATTTTTGCTCACGCGCCGTAATAAAAAAAATAATGTCATGTGTTAAAAGTAAAACCGACGGTGTGCCATTGACAGATGACGTCTCGAAGCCGGAGTGTGAGAAAGTGTCGAGATTTACATTTCTCGTTCATTTAACTTGCAAACCGAAAAATTTTGGTACGCCCGCGAACTAGTCGGAGTTCGACTGAACTTAAATAAAATTTCTTCGACACTATTCGGTGGAAAAAAAGTTTCGCAAAGTAAACATTTCGTAATATTCGTCTCGGGGAATGCTGGGCGAATTTTTGTGGACGCAATGTTTTTTTTTTAAACTTTATTTCGTTGAAAACGCTACTTCATTAATGAATAACATAAAATCTTTTAAGAAAATATGTGGTACAGAATACGTCAACGTCCACGTAAGATGTAATATACTTTTAGAAAGTGAACAAATTCCAAGCAGTCCCTGCATAAAGAAACTAAAGGGTAACTCTATAAAGAGCGCGACTGCCGCGTCTATTTGTTGAAAATTCTTTCCAATTCCCCGCTCCGCTCGCATCCGATACTCCTCCGTCCCAATAATAAATACGCTATGGACAAGCCTCGCACTAACAAGAGTACAGCTAACCCGACGAGCGTTGAGTTCGTTCAAACAACAGAGAATGTCGTTATTTACTTTCCGACCAATCTACCGCTTACTGCCTTATAAATTGGAGCGAATTCTTTCACAAAGCACTTTTAATGAGACCTTTACGGGCGCAGAGACTTTGATGCTATAACTTTTTTCGATATTTTCGTCTCCCCATAGAAAAATATAATCCATCTCTGTCCCACCTTTGTGAGGTGACATCGTCGTGTCTCGCTCGCTCTCTGTGACTGCAAAAGAAGACCGCTCCCGGCATCTGCAATCAATGGAGCGTTGAAATTGAAATAAGATAGCGTAGGTACTATGACTCATAATAAGACAGTCTTCATATCATCTAGAGGCATATTTCTTCACATTACTCCAATCTCACGTCGTTCTGTTCGAATGTTCAGCTTTTCTGGTAAAGGTCGCCTTTTGATTCACAATATCACGAATATTTCAACAAACTTCATGCTCCCACACACCATTTATTGTTGACATATTCACTTGTAATGTAACAGTTCACGTTCGAACATTACATCAGAGTATGAGCTATCGTTACAATGCACAACCTATTTCCGCCGCTAGGTGTTCAATCAAATTCCAATTGTATTAGAAGTCGTATCATAGATTGTTATACTATTGTTACGATTGCGATGAGCAACTTAATAGTAATTAAAAAATCCTTTCAAGCAATTAATCAAGAACAAGTATACACTACAGCGATATTCCGTCCGGAATTCTCACAGACGGTCCCTTTTATTAGCAACATCCGTATCAAACAAATAGTTCTAAACGTCGTCGCCACTGATTAAATACCGAACCGAATTTCTCCTTTAAATATCACGAGACTGGATCTAAGGCACCTCTTCCTGGGTCGCTTAATTATCTAGCTGTTAGCCAACAAACAGGCGATTGTAATACAAGAGCCCATTCCCACTTGCCCGGATTGATCCGGATTTAAATCGGACGTCGGCGTTTCTATACAATCTACGATTTTTAATCGGACGACAAATGAATATCTTCATATAAAATGTTCTACCATCCGATTAAAATCCGGATCCGAAACACGAGAAGTGGGAATGGGCTCTAAGATGTACCGGATATCGACATGAAAGGAAGCAATTTGCGTGGAACACTGAACTAGTGGCAGGGAAATATGTTTGAAAAGATCTAATTAATGTCGGTGCGAAATGTAATTATTTTAACACGATCAGCTGCTTTGTAAATAATTACGCGATGATTAATGATGGCCCGTAGGAACTTGCACGATTGGATTATGAAATTTAATTATAATCGAATTACGTTGAGTACTCTCAGCTGTACCTAAAAATATTGCTAAGTTTAGTGGCTTTAGTGCTTAACAGCAATCTTTCTATTGGGAAAGTTTTTAAATAGGAACTACAAAAAATATAAAAATTCATGTTTCTTTTCACGGAATTATGTTTTTCAAGAGCCGAGATGGCCTAGTGGTGCGAACACGTTGATCTAACCTGAAGGTCGCGGGTTTAAACCCTGGCTAGCACCGCTGAATTTTCAAGTGCTTTTGTGTTTAAGTACATCCCGTGCTCGGCGATGAAGAAAAACATCGTGAGGAAACCTGCATGTGTTTTATTAACCTCGACTAATTTTGGTCCATACACAATGAAATATACAGTCAAATAATAATATACAATATACTTATTATTTGACGTATAAAACTACGTATAAAATAATAAAAACTTATACTTACTAACTAATATAGCCTTAACCTTCCTAATGTATTGTTCAATAGCCAAGCACAACACCATCGAAACACATACCTACCAAAATTATTTCTGCATACACTTACATAGGTATAACGATGACAATCCAATAAATATAATAACGAATTACGAACAAAAGGAAACAAGCCGAAATCCGTTTCATGTATTCTCGACACGATCAAACTTTTATAGTTTATTACATGAGGTTCATAAGTTTTATAAGTCGGCTTCGATTGCAGGCTTACACTAATGACTCTTTCGAAGTTGGGAGCGAAATTATCGCACGATATCGACTTTTGAACACCTACAAGGAGTGCTATTTCGGGAGTTTATTTTTGTCACTTTTTTACCGTTACGAAGAAGGGTTCCCAATTTTGGGACATTATTGGAGGTTATAAATAGGTATTTATGATTATTTTTATTTTGGACTGCATAGGTTGTCTTCAGAATGGTTCTATATAAATACAAAATCCGATTCATACAATTCAGTTTGAGAACGGAATATTTCAAATTATTACACTTAGTCAAAAGCTTTTATTCCATTATGAAAATCTAATTATTTATCTGATATTTTTGCGATGAAGACATTGCATAGTGATGTGCCATATACCTAATTATGATAAAAGAAACTTTTAATATGAACGTCGAATGTAAGCCTAAACACTCAGTATAATTTTTCCTTGCTTTGCCTATTTAAAGAGACCAAACTCATCACAAATATCTTTGTTAAAAGTAAAAATTAACAATCACATTAAAACCTGAAAACCGAAATTCTCAATTACAATACCTGGTAGAAAGGAGCCAGCTACAAAAAAAAAACCTTTTAATTTTTTTTTTATCATAAACTGCAATTAAGTAAATTCCCGCTTAGTCCCGCGTATTAAAGGGTAGTTTGGAAACTTGGATGAGAGGCAAGTTCGGTTTAATTAGCCTTTAGCTTAATGGTGATTTTGTCTTTGTCCGACTACATGTGCCGTATTAACATATTCAGTCTCACCAATAAAACTTTACCGTACAGCGGCGTTGTTTGGGAAAAAATATTCATAGTATGACATGATATGTGTCATTTGTTAGTAATAGTGTTAGTAAGAGAGAAGAATGATTAGCATAAAAAGGAATAAACCAAGAAAAGAATAGAAAATAAGAGAAGCTTTTGAAAGGGACTTTGACTTCTAAAAAGATGAGAAAGAGATGAGAAGTAGGTATTTTATATCGACTAAAGGACATGGACTAAATCAATTCAGATAATGAGCTTACTATTATTAAATTTACTCAACATCAACTCCAAAAATTTTTGTTACAGCTTTTTTAAAAAAAAACAGTCGTTGAGCCAAAGGCTTTTCAATCATAAAAATACGTATATAGTTTCAGTTCATCATAAACTCAGTCATATGCATGAGCAAACAATTTGTATATAAAATAGTAGTAAATAAGTTCGAAAACCACGTGTACCCTTTCTTTTTCAATTATCCTGTATCTTGTAGTCAATGGCCGCGGGTTACGACTTTGGGACTTAAAACGTTTATTTTACAACTTACGCGCCCTTCATATGGATCAGGAGTTTTATGTAAGAAAATGTATCATTTTCTGATATTTTGTCTCATGTACACTTTTTAATAGATAGCGTGTGATGAACTATAAATGTGAGATCCAATTTTCTTCATAATTTTTCTCTAGTAGGTATAGTAGGCTTTTTTTTTTTTGTTGACGCAGGGTAAATCTTCATAGATACCCAACTCCTGGGGGGGATGTTGGGTTATGTGAAATTGCACTCACTAAAATCCCCTGCGATGGCCGCCACAGCACGGAAAACGGAGAGGCAACGGGATCGCTTTCGCAGCACGTCCGCGGCCTCTCCCG
>DVXP01004376.1:0-10419 GCA_018235645.1 Junonia grisea
CTCCTTTGGTGTTGCAAATGTCCATGGGCGACAGTATTTACTTTCCATCAGGTGATCTGTCAGCTCGTTTGCCGCCCAATTCCATAAAAATAAAAATAAAAAATAAAAATAATTAGGTACATCAATATAGTTACAATTTAGCTTATAATAGTCGTTAAAGAAGCGATCGTTCAAAACAATTAAACTTACATCGAACGACAGACAGCGGGTAACAGTGCACGATAAGTAATCCTATTTACCGTAATCTCAAATAGTCAAAGACTTAAATCTTATTTACACGGTATTACGGCATTAGCGCACCGATCTCTCGTAATCCACTTTACGAAAACACGATTACCTATCGCATAACAATGGACATGAAAATTGATTGTGCTCTGTATAACGTTTGCAAAGAATAATAATTTTCCCTGAGCGCACGGGATAAATGAAATAATAAAGGAATAATGTTTTGCCGTGTTTGCGTTTATTGCGACGTTCAAATAAAAAAGCAATGCCGTGTCGATTAGATTTTAATTTTAAATCAATTGATTTTTTTATTTAATTCAAGAAGAAATACGTAATTTATTAGTCATGTAGCTTTGTGATTTATGAATTTCACGAAGTTAATAAGAGTATTTTATTGACTTAATAAATAAGAAACCGCTATATTATGATTAAATAGAATAGCCTCTTCAAAATTAATAATTGGAGCGTCGCGGAACTATCTTCACCAACGCTACAATAAATCATTGTGCTTGAAGAATTTGCGCGCGCGCAATCCGTAACGGGTGCCCGCTAATTAATTAATTTATTTAGAAACCAACCGTCGTATATAAAATAAATACGATACTAAGTGATAAAGTACGTATACAATTTTCTTGGATTCGACCCAGAACAAGCCATTCGAGTGAACGAATACGGATCCAATCTAACAAAATAGCGGCAATTACAATCCCAAACTAGACGCCATCGAACGTAATGGCCGGCCTTCGACAACATAAATAAAAGGAGCCTCCATACGATTTTTCCAGTAATAGTCTAAATATCGCTCAATAATGGAACTAAGCGGAGGAAAGTGTGGAACAAACAATAATGGCCGAGGCGAAGTAGGCACGTACGGAATCGCAGAATTAATCAGTTAGTCACACTTGTGCCAAACTAAGGAAGAGTCGATTAGGAGGGTACCTTGAGGATTATTGAGACATCGGCGGCGGCTCGCCAGCTGTGGCCGGCGAAGTTGCCGATATTGCCGTCGCGGACAGGACTGCCCTCAACTTGTTACAACTGCCCAAGAATTCCCAGCTCCACTCAAACTCCGCCGTTCGATCACACTTATTGGAAAAAGTGATAAGTTGATAACGTTCATAGTATTATAAATATTTTATAGTTTTTACCTTTTACAATAAAATGAATTTTAGACTGTTGAATGAATCCTAAGAATTTTATAGATACGTTACGTTATTAATCCGTAGTATTAAAGTAATAAGGTAGGTACATCTCATTTAAATTCCAAACATTACTTGTATATCTTTGGTTGATTGACACACAAGTTCCACGTAATTGTTAATTAAATGTACGCGTTTTGCATTCCATGTGCGTAAAGATATACATATGTATCAATAATGGAATTGTGATGAACTTTTTTAACGTTTAAGAATAGATTTATATTTTTTCGAAAATTGGCGAGTAATAACTATGTGAGTACCTACTGACAGTTAATATCTCTATTACAATTACCCATACAGACAAAGTTTCTTATCCATTTATGATACATGAATATTTGAACAGTGAAAATTAATTTAATATGTGATTGGTCACAGCAACTAAATATATAATTTATGATTATATCCAGATTCCTCCTCAGAATGCGCCTCTGTACACAATATCCATAACAGAAATGCACATTATAACCTAATTAATTCTCCTCAATATTAGAATAGATTACTGAATGACATGCATATTAATTACAGTGCTTGAATGTGTTTATTATTAGTTAACCAATCACATTATAAATTCATAAGTCCGAGATATATCCATTCATAAGATAACTATTTTATTACAGACTAATACTTTCAGTATTTATCGTACATGCCATTAATCAAAGTAATTTTTTAATATTTTATACTTATTAAACATACATGAATAAATTTTTCATAAAAACACTCTCCGCCATAAAAATATGTAGGTAGTCAGTCGAATACGAATAAAAATGTTAACACCAAACAATATCTTGTGCGAGAGCGGGCGGAATTTTAAAAGAGGATAATTTCATTTGCACGAGTATACAAGTTTAATTGATAGTTCGTTATACATCTCGATGCGACATTATTTAGTTATAAGCGGAATCGAGCTCTGCATACGAGCGGCCACTTCACGTATCGGTAAATTTTATTTCAATTCGTGCGTGCCGTCGCGAGGGTCGTTCCCAAGTTTATGATGACCATTATACTTGTATTCGTGTTATAAATTTTAAATTGACTTAGGAAACAGTCATGATACTTTAGAGTTATTTTCATTGTCTGTTCCGTTTAATGTTACGTAAAATATGAAGGTCCCTATTACGGGTTCGTGATATTATTTACGAATTTTGTGGACTATGATATCTAAGTTTTTCCTTTTGGAATGTGTGGTACATTTATATTATTTAGTTATGTTTTTTATATATGAAACAGTGGTATTGTATTAATAAATGTTTACTTATTTATTACTCATCTAAAACAAATTAATGATTAATGACAACTAAAAGTATAACAATATATGTTATACTTTTTGTAGTCATCGATATATGTATAAATGGTATAAGATAGGAACTCACATACACGTAAAATACATTATGCTTATCAAAATAGAAAATCAATTACAATTTGTAAAATGGATGCCAATTTGATTTATAAACCGTGAAAATGTAGCGAAAATATAGAAATAAGGAAGCGCAATGATACACAAAGCAGCCCTTTGTGTTGATTGTACCAAAAAGATCGCAAATATAAGCATCTTTACCGTTAAACATACTTCGTACCTATTAGGATTTACAACAAATTGTAATTTAAAAAAAAAGGTCTGCTAAAGACTACTATTGGTATTAAATTTTTAGTAGCGAATATAACGATACAGTAAATTTAATAAGAAAATATGAAAATTACATCTATTTACTTGGAGTTTTTTCTAATAATTCTTTGAAATATATTCGGGTAGATGATTGTAAGTAGGAAAATACCTCTGTGACAGCATTGTAATCTGATGTAAAGTATGTGATACATTGCATTTTTATTGCTTAAAATATATATTTCCAATATTCATGATATTAATTTTGATTATTACCTAATAAATAAGCATATATAAAATAAGTGGTTTTATTGAATAATTGAGTAAATGTCAATCAGTGGATATGAATGTCCATCGTGAAAATCCGTCAAAACAATTCAAACAATACAGTACAGAGGACGTAACACTAAACCTGTCTAGGCATTTGAAAATAAAATAACCTTCAGCGTATGGTCCGAACGTGAACATGTCGCATCGTTTAAAGGCTTTTGTTAAGCCAAGACCTCAACTACGTTCGTCCATTTCACATGATATACCGTCAAGTGAATACATCGGATATATGCTCGGATACCAGAACGGACTGTCAATCACAGAACGCTGATTGGATTTCGATATAGCACCGATGCTGACGTCACGCGCGTCCACCCCTCCACAACGACATATACAAACTCGCACAAACTTTATTCGAGTCATCACTCGCAAATGGAATTGAAATAAATACTTTATCGCTCTTTATGGTCTTAGTTACGGCTATGGCCGATCATAAAGTGATCTCATACGCGTTCGATAAAAAAACACCGTAGCGGAAAACGCGCAGGTAGGCTTTATTATTTTTCGTTTGAATTTATGATTTAGCCTAATGGATTTCGTGTGTATTATTTTTTTAAGGCGCAACAGTTCAGAATTTCAATGTAGAATTAATATTTTCATTTATATGAAAGCAAAAGATTATATATTTATATTAATATTCATATCGTTCAATTTTTAAAGGACCGTGTTTTCTAATGTGTGTTGTACGCAACAATATTTTTGAACATAGGAATTAATTTCTTTGTATTGAATAAAATCCTTGTAATTTAATGTATGGAAATTTTAATTACCGAGCGAAAATACAATTTACACGCTTCATATTTAACAATACGATATATCTTTCATCTCCGGTATTAAATAGAATTTATTTGAAAATACAGGTACTATACTATAAATAATTTAAAATCGTTTTTGAATTCTTAATTTAAGACGCGTGTTCCAAGCATGTGTAAAGCGAGCATGCATGCTAAGTACCTGAAACTTCATCATATTCCCGGCGCACGGGCCGCTCACTATCATGCACTCTATCAATGACGTGCTCCCGCTACTAAGTACTTTACGATCTCACTGCTTGGTGCTAATATATTGATCAGCTCGTTTGCAGATAATGCCGCCTCGACAAGAATTACTAACCATCCAGGGATTTCCTTCTCATTACGAATAAATTAAAGAGTGTTTGAAGGCTTTCAAAGAAAACTCAGCTATTATAAAACGTTTGCGGCGCGTAATCACTACTTCTGTTAGACAATAGAAATGAGAAACTTTCGCGGTGACTTTTTAACTTCGGTAATTTAATCTGTGAATGAAGCATTGAAATCGAGAAATGTTTATCGCCTTATTTCACTTTCATTTTTATTGTCAAGAGTATTACTTTTTTGGAGACTAGCTATATAGATACGTGTATAATAGTAGATGCTTTATTATTTACTTATTTAACATTTGCTTGGTATTTTAAAATGTATTAACAAACACGAACGTTTCTAAGAAGATTAAAACTTAAAAAAGAGAATAAAATGTGAGGAAATAAAAACGTAAGTGGAGTGGATTTTCGCAAGTCCAGACTTGGTTACAATTACAGTTATATTATTTATTTATCGCACGGCAGCGGGGCTGCGTCCGTGTAAAGGAATTGATTTCTGCATAATTTAGTAGCGAAAACACCTCCTTGGGATCTCTGCGTTGTAATAAAAACAAAACATTCGTTTGTATTTTACTACTTTCCCCTGAATAAATGAATGCATATTTAATGCTATTTTTTATCCTACTTACGTAATCAACAACTAAATAACTTTTCTAATTTGCGTCTCCTCTGATTTCCGTCGCGAAATAATGAACACTTGATTCTCTTTGACAGTCCGTGTCTAATATTTTATTCAAAAGAAGGTTTCGTTAACATAATAATTAAATGCGCTTTATGAATATCAAGTCTCAACCGACGCCTCGTAAATAACCTAACTTTTCCTACTATTCAGCTCGATACACATTGCGCATATTAATTACTTACTTTTCGGCACAGAAACAAAGTAGCTTAATTAAATTTTAACAGAGTACAAGGGTCTGACTGAAAGTATACCTTTGAAAATACATGACTGTATAAGTAAACATTTCTAAAGCAGTTTATTCAAAAATAATGTATCGATTCTTTTGGGTATTCATTTTATTCTAAAAAGAAAATTTAAGGTCACAGCTCATTAGAGCCACCTTGCAGTACTCCGTCGCGCGCGTTTAGTATTCCCTATATCTACGAGTATATATTTTATAGAATATACGTATCGAAGCAATTCTTGCATATTTATTTATTTATTTATATCAGTGATCTCGGAAAGGGCTTTAACGATTTCGTTGATTTATATGGTTTTTGAGGGCATAAATCATTCTAGTTTAGTCTTTTGTATGTAGGAACGTGTGCTTTTTTGTTTTCAGGTTTTCAACAGACGTTTTTGTAGACGGAAGCCTATACTATATCGACTCCGTAGCGTTACCAGATCGTCTCGATCGTAAGTTGTACATTCGTGGCCAGCGCGTCTTCTTGCAAGAGCCCTGCGCACTAACTGTGAGTGGTTAACGCTGAAAATTTTAAGGAAAAAATGGACTACGAGTTGTCCACTCGTTCACTACGTGAAGTTCACTAGTGCAGGTGGTAGTCCTGCAATAAGTCCATCAGTAGACCTCCGTCGACATCTACAACAAGGTACCTACGCCGAAAAATAAGATGGATTTAATGAACGGTGACCTTTAAACAGATATTTTCTGTTTCTTTTCGAAAACTTTTCGATACAATTGTTAACTATTCGAAGTTTATATTTAGTTCCATTCACAAACTGTAAATAAAATTTTCAGTTTTCTACATCTGTTTGTTGTCCGTATAACCTGACATATTAAATTAAAATTAGTGACCTACATAACCAACATTGTGTTTCGTTACTTTGTATTTGCAATAGGTACTTGCTGGTAATTAGCCGTTGCTATAAATTAGAGTGTCGGTCGGTGTCCAGGCTCATTGCGGATGCGCGGCACGACGGCCCAAGGATGCGGCGTCCAAACATTGTCACTGCACCGCAACTCCAGCTGTGTTCGCTAGTTAGTGCCTACACGACATATACGTGTTGAAATATCGTTGCCAGAGCGTAGGCGTAGTAGTCGACAATTCTTCGACAAACACGTTCAAGCTTACGAAGTCTTATAGAACTTCCATTCATTTTCATTTTGTTCGAAACTATCATAAAACTAAAATATAATACAAAAACTTAGGGAAGAGAAATAAATACTGGAAAGAAGTTTTTTTTTTCTTTTAAAATGAAAGTTGTCATTCCGAGAATCAAGAATTTGAAACAACAAGCAAACAGCGTTATGTGTACTTCCTCAGTAAAGCGAGCAACATTAAACGAGTTAGTCCAACACTCGTAAGCACCTAATTTCAAAACAGCAGCAAGGCACTCTGATACATGTCAACTCGCTCCGTCTACGAGCTCCAGGTAATCGCTCGCTCACGTATCTGATGGAGTTTCCAAGCTTCTAAACTAGTTGGGCTGTTGTCGGAAACTTTAGACGCTCGGTGCAAGGTGCATGTACGGACTTGTTCCGATAAGGAGTCGGACTCGGTTCTAAATCCACACGCGCTTCAATCTGTTCATGGCGGCCAAACTTAAAGGTTAAATGATTAAAAGTTGCACTCTTTCGTTTTATGAATTAAACTATTACCATCTACAAAGTGCGGAATACTTCCACGTTCCAAATGTTTTTCGTTTAACGCCAACTACTTTCTCTTCAAAAGTTGGAACGAGCTAAGTACAAGTGAGGATCTGGGGGACATTTTATTAATATGACCGTATCACGTGCGGATGACAAAGCGCTATTGTTAACTATGACATTGAAGAAAACTTCGGCACTTTAAATGGCGATCACGATACGGCACATACCGAGTGGCGAGGTGGGAGGGGAATCGCGTGTCAGCGGTTTGAACATCCCGAACGATGCTGAAGCTATGAGACTTATGAGGATTACACGAAAATGCGTATTCGATGACATTTTTCGGGGCCGTAGAAAAAGATGAAATATAAGGAATTGTAAACGTGACTTGAATACTGAGCAAGGCGCCACCTATTACCGGTCTGTGTGCGTTCTTTTCGCGGTCGGATGGACGAGCGTCGATGAAACCGAGCGTGACATACCATTCCTGATATAAAATGTAAGTATGAAAAAGCTTTGTTAAACGCGACTTGGCTTGGCTTCGCTGAAGTGGCGAACTTTCAAGTGGAAAACTTTACATCTTTGGGAAAAAAATGATTAAACAATATCTTTGTGCCGATTCCCGGATCAGATTTAATGTTTGTCTTAGAAACTAATCTACATAATATTACATTTTAGTTGATTAAGATTATTTTTTCAACTATACATACGCATATGTATGATAGACTAAATTAACTAAATAGTACTTAATAGAAAAAGTTTACGTCATACAATTAACTGCTGAAAATACCATGAACATTAACAAAGTTGTGGCCGACACTGATTTACCGTGTAAGCCACGATTCTTTTACGAGTAATCGCTTAAGTGTTTCACGTGTGAATTGCAGAAGCCCCACGAAAGAAAAGCAGAAACTAGTTATTTCAGAGTATCATTACAGTTAAACAGATGCTTATCTATTCTTGTATCAAAACGTTTTAACTATTAAAAGATATGAGTTTTGATGCAATTGCAAACATCCTCGCCAAAACATATTGCACGTTATAGTCGTCAGCTGGTGCACTCATTTAATATATGATTGCTAAAATTATTATCAGTGGTTACAATGCCTTGCCTAAAATATTTCATATGTATTTCGAGGACACATCATTTTAATTTAATAAAGATTAGTTTAATTTACTTCGAATAGACTATTGTACTTCGTTCGCAGAGATTATTCAATTATATAAATAATGAAATTTGAGTAAGTGCAATGGGCAGCGAACGCAGGCTGAATCTAGAATAGGAAACACTGATTTCATTTGGAGCCCACTATCTTCAATTTGTACGTGACCTTAAATAATCTTATTAATAGTTTATCCAATTAATGCTGCCTGTAATAATAAAATGTTTCAATCTTCCAAGGGTTTTTCTTAAGTTAAGGGTTTTAAGTGTAAAATAAACTCCTATATGTACTTTTATATATATTGGAACTAAATGATCTTATCCGATAAAACCAATAATCAGAATTCGAGTTTCTTACAAAGATAGCATCAGGAAGACGTGCTGCTGTAAGCTTCCCTAAAAACATTAAGAACCTATTCTGAATTCGGACCCTCGTTACAATCACCCTTGAATTATTTACCAGGCATGTTGTAAGTGGGTCGAGCAAATTGTGCATAATTAATTGAAGTAATTGGACGCAGGATTTTAAGGCTTCCGGTGTAAATGGTGAATTTTGGACCGTTTCTTTTATTGCTAAATGTGAGTCGAATCGTATAAGATGTGCGAGCCGCTATTAGATAGTGAATCAAGAATGAGGGAGGCAAAAATAAAATCAGTACAAATATTAGAATTCAGCGCACGTGCCGTATCGGAGGTTTTGGTGGAGGATGCGGCGTCGGCTACCGCAGTGCGCTCGTTCGTCCGACCGGGAGATAGCCACTATTCCTACCTGTTCTAAGACAATTACCGCTACGTAAACGGAAAATTGTTCGAGAGCTCTTCGAAACGTGTTTTCTTATCTTCGGTGAACCGGATTGAGAAGAAAAGAAACCGCAATTTACTCTTGGAATTCCCAAAGTTGAATTAAGAGGAACTGAACCGAACGAACGACTACATTCTAACTATTTATTTGAAAATAAACATAAAGAACTAGATGTCAGTCGTAAATGAAAATTAACAAAGATAATCACACGAGAATCACAAACTGCATGCAAAATAATGAAAAAATTCTATAGGTATGAGTGTCACGTACAGTTTAATATCCAACACAATATTTTCACAAAGTTTCGTTTTCCGAGCAACATGCGCCGTCTGAAACAAAGTGAGCCTTCTCTAACGAGTGTTTTGCGTTTGTTGAAATTTTGGAATATAGTCCGAATAGAATATTTTTTAAACATAATATAGCTGCATCCTATTTCACCAAAAACTGAATGAGCTGACACGAGTTGATATTGGATGTAGTGTTTCGTATCATGTTGACGTTTCGTCTAGAAAGTTAGTCGCTATACACTTAACATGATGCAGCTTTGTTACCGCGTGGAACACCCGTGCTTCGTTAGAGCTTAATTCGAGAACAAGTAAACCTATGGTCTAGGTGGCAAGATTAACAGATTGAGTTGATTTTTTTGCATGTTTTACGAATTCTTAGTCATCTATTTTAACGCGGTTTTCTATTAATAATATATTCTTGTTTACCTATAATAAAATAAATTACACTAATTTTATATATACCTACTTAACGTAATACTTATTAAATACGAATAAAAAAACGGTAATGTAGGTAACGTTAGCGTAATTCATCGCGTTTAATGTCTGGGTTAGGGCCATTACCAATAAATCCTGCTGTTTGCTCCCTCCTCGCCGGTTCCTCCACACCCGACTGACGTTAATCAGCTTCCTACTGGTCTAGATTATATAAGTCCGTCTAGATAGTCTTGTTTCTTTTGTTTCTCCGCCACTCGGGTCAGCGGGAATACAATCGCTTTTACTTACAACAGTTCATGGCTGTTATTGGATTTACTTGAAAACTTATCTCGGGTATGCTGCTTGGAAATATTAGTTGATATTAAATGTTCTCTGTCACGTTACCGAGTAAATTGGTTTAGACTATCCTTGGTGGAAGTAACTAAAAAAGTGCAGTTTATTTTGAACGAGCTATATCACTGTACCGTAACAATTTATAGTTCTACATAATTATAATTAATGTATTTTAATAAAATTTAAAGCGGTAATGGCTGTTATTTAGCTATATGAGTATCTAAACAAAGACTTTGGGAATATACCCCAATGTCTTTGTTCACAAGCACTAGTATAAATTTATTGATGACACATATTTTTGCGGGTAGGAGGGCAAAATACGTATACGACTTTTTGTTTGCTCTTAGAAATTTAATTCAAAATAAATACTTATTATG
>DVXP01004377.1:0-10418 GCA_018235645.1 Junonia grisea
TTAGATTTTCGCGATTATTACACATTGAAATAAAACTAGTTTTAACGGATTTAAATCGCGTATATTATTGATTTTAAAATATTCTGAAATAGTTTGAACAGTTCTATTTTGAATAGTAATAATATTTCTCCCACAATGTTTCGGTTATTATTTACGAAAATTAATAAAATAAAAGAAAACTCGAATAGTTGAGGAAATGATACCGTAGCTATTAATGTCGATTATATTTCTATGTTAAAACATAATTAACACTTAGTTAATTGCTGTCAAAAATAATTCATGACAGATCTAATTAAGAAAACAATTGTTACCAAAACATATCATATTCTAGCAATTAAAAACGACTTTTTGCACAAAAAAGCCCAACCTGTTAGAATGTTTCATAATAATTTGAAAGCGATAGTTTTTCCCCGACGTTATATATCACTCCGAAATCCATTTAGATTCACGATTGACTGATTGATATACGTAGTATATATATATTTGCAACAGGTATACATACATACCTCTTGCAAAATAATATAATGTTGAATATTGCATCATTTTATTGTTATTACGTTTTATTGTAGCAATTATGTTTTTAACAGAAATATACCAGCAACCACTAGAAAATTACCGCCAAGACAGGTAATTATCCAATTACGTGACACGCAGACGATGTAAGTCGATGCTGCAGACTGCGCTGAATAATACGCTAAAATTATTTATTAATAACATCTAATATATTTAATACCATGCTCCACGCATCCCGACACGACCCACGCCGCAGGCGGGACGGAAAACACAGTTACAATATTTTTCCCCCCGAAATATTTTTATTATTGTGTTACTGTATAAATTTGTATTAAGGCAAGGGCACCTAATACCGAGGTATTCAAAAAAACGACTTAATGAGGTCATTCATAAGGTTTCTTTATTCAAAGAGATTTTACCTTTTAATGAAATGGGAAGCTTAATAATAAAAGGGTGGAAATCAGTCAAAGAACGCGTAAAACTTTGTGGAGTATATTAAGAAACTTAATTGCAATCAGAAACCCAATTATTCCAGCCCAATTAGGTATGTTAATAAAAGTTACTTTGATTCAAGATTCAGTAGCGTTATCAAGAGATCATTACAGAAAGAGTTTTAAATCTTCTTCAAAAGAAGAAGGAGGTTTATAATTCGACTTTTTATATATTTATTATTACCGGTGGTAGACAAAAAAAATCATTCAAAAGAAATTTTATACGCATAATAAAAAAAAATATGATTGAGCGAGACTTTCAAAAGACAGCATTTTATCGAAAACCGGAGATGGAAAATATTTTTTTTCCTTTTGTCCATTCCTCGCTTAGAGCACATATCACACGGAAATTACTGCATGTCAATTTATAACGAGGCGATGGGTTTAAATAAGACATTTAGTAAATAATAATAAATAGTAATAAAATATTATAATTTCTATTTGTTTATATTCGTATATTAGTGCCATATGAATATTTTCTCATTTATGATAATCCCATTATGGGTGTAAATACGGCGCATGTCGGAATAGTAAAAGACATAAAATTATCTGATTTAAATGCGTTTAAAAAAGTTGTATTTCCATATCGGAAAGTTGATAAAAACCGGAAAGCAATATTTTTAATTGTCGGTGGTTATTATCTTTAGGGATGGTAGCCGGTTGTACGTCTGTTAAAAAAACAATTGCTACAATAAAACGCCATAGTAATAATTTTGCGATATTCAAGATTGTAATCTCAAGGTACAGTTTTAGCTTTCAAAGAAAAAATAGTTTATTATGCATGGAGTCTGTATTTACGTGTGTGTATGTATTTCGCATATATCAATCAATCAATCAATCAATCAATCAATCAATCAATCAATCAATCAATCAGTCATCCGTGAAACGTAAATGGATTTAGGAGTGATATACGAGTGTAACGTCGAGGAAAAACTATCGCTTTCATAATATTATGAAACATTCTAACAGGTTGGCCCTTTTTGGGCCGAGAAGCCGTTTTGAATTGCTAGAATATGGCATGTTTTGGTATTAATAGATTTATTTTGAAAATTATTTTTGACAGAAATTAACTAAGTTTACGATTAGTAGAACCGATTTGGATCTAGTATTTTTTATTTAAAAGAAGGTTTTCTAGCGGTAGTTCTTAGACATGTTATATCTAAATTGGTCCAGCCGTTTCGAGGTTATCTTGCAATATGTGGATGTAGGTTTTTCGGGTGGATTTTTGCTACTCAATTTTGAAACAGATATTTTTAACCGATTTAGCTGAAATTTTGCATACAAGTTTAGATGACAATATATGATAAAATGCGTGACGTCAATATGGTGGACCATCTAACCTAGCAGAAGTGTTATTTTTATTGCATTTCTACAATATGGGTGTTAAATGAAAGGCCTTGTTAAGAGAACTCAAAAAGTAAAATGACATTATTCTGAACCCAAGATGGCGGACCAACCAAGGTGGCGGAATAGATATTTTAATACGATACCCAGTCCTTTCATTTGATACCCATATTGTGGAAATCACAACATGGGTATCAAATAAAAGGACTCATTGAGAGTAACTCGAAAAGTAATATGACTTTATTTTAAATCTAAGATCTATCATCTATCAAACTATCCCAGATAGCGGAATAGTTATTTTGATGCATTTCTACAATATGGGTATTAAATAAAAGGTCTTGTTGAGAGTAGCCGTTTTTTCGAATACCTCGGAATTAGGCGCCATTTTCCGAAATAGCTCCGAATTAGTTGCACTTGCTTTGTTGTTTGGGGGCAGAAGGATTTTCATTGTATTTCAAATAAACTTGTACATTAATTGTTCTGTACATATTGTGTAAAGCTACAATTTGTTAAGAATAACTCCAAGAAACACAGAGCTGATTCCAACCACAGTTTTCTTTTACTTTGGTAACAGAATACAAATGTATTAGATAGTAAAGATAGTTGATTGCCAGTTTGTGTCTACAGCTTTATTGAATTAGTCGGTACTAGGAAATAAAAGTATTATTTCCTAGTACTGAGTAGTAAATAAAAATACTTTTTATATACGATTAACTGACAATTCGAATATAAGGTTCGAATATAAATAAGCTAGTTTTGTATGTATCTCCGTTTATATCTCAATATCTGTGAATAGATTTCAGTCATTCTTTCTTTATTACGTAGGTCGTATTACCAAATTGGTGTTTTAGAAAATATTTATTTATAAAATTTAACAAAAAAATTAATATCGCAATACCTTGAATTCGACGTAATTGCCCGGTCTTACCTTTAACAATTGAAGTTGTTAGTATTTTTTCCATGAAAATGTATTCATTTGTTATGAATTTTTGCCTTAAAGACAGTCATTATGTGACTGAAGGTATTTTTAAGGACCTATTGTATTCCACGTAAACAAGTGTGTGATTTATTTCTTAGTAATTGTAGAAAACTACATTTTCTGGACAATTTTATGCTGATCTTTCCTTTCCTTTAGTAACAGAACTAAGGTATTTCAAAGTCAGATTGTTCCATTACATTCTCTTTAAAGAATTTGTATTTTGCCACATGCCTGCAATTTTATACAATTATACGGATTTAATTTTCTTTTGCGGAGAATTTGAATCCCGTTTCTAAAATAAAAGCAGCTTATTTTACTTTTAATTGTGTCCGCCATCTGCCAGTGTAAGTTCGCTCAAAATCTATCAAGTCAAAAAATAGTGCTTTGATGTAAGTTAATATTCCTATTTATTTAGTGATAAGCTGTAGAGTACGAACTTGAAATTGGCGGATATATCTGCAAAATAAATATATCTGTATTCGAATTGTCGGTTAGTCTCCATACTAGGAAATAAAACTACTAATGCTATAAAGATGTAGTTGTGAAACAAACTAGCTATCAACTATCTAAGTGACCCACTTTCCGGTCTTTGATTAGGATGAAATTTTGCACATACTCTGAATATCGTTTTCTGTTATATTTTTATGTGTAAGCATAATAAAGCCTTAATTGATTTCTTTCAAGAATATTTTTTAAGAAATCTATTTAATAAAACGACTACTTAAACATGCCAATGGAAAACAGCTTTTCAGTACAAAAAGGCCCAACCAAGGAATGTTTCATAATATTTTGAGAGCGATAGTTTTTCCTCGACGTTATATATCACTCCAAAATCCATTTATGTTTCACGGATGACTGATTGATTGATGTATGCGAAATACATACATGTACATACAGATTCCATGCAAAAAAATAATCTGTGAAAGCCAAAACTGTACCTATCTTGTTATTACATTCTTGATTATCGCATAATCCGAATCCGCAGTGGAACGGTGTGGTGGATTAAGCTCCATAACCTTCTAATAGGAGAAGAGGCCTATATCCAACCGTGGGATATTTTACTTTACTACTTTACTAGGTACTTCACTTTTATTTCTATTTCATTTTATTGTAGCTATTATATTGTGCACTTCGTCACAAATTGACATGCAGTAATTTTGGTGTGATACGTCCTCTAAAAGAAAATGGAACAAAACAACAAAACGAAAATTTGATTTTATTAACCGACTTCAAAAAGGAGGTTTTTTTATGTATGTACACCGATTACTCGCAGACGGCTGGGCTGCCAGCTCGTAAAACTTACTAGGCACCGATTTAATATATTTTGCCTGCTTGGCACCGACTTCAAAATGTTTTAGAGTAAAAATATTGTTTATAGCCTTTCAGTTTATTTTTGAAGTCAATTTAATTTTTTGTGAAAAAGTTATTATGTAAGGTTTAACATTATTTTTCACGTGTAGCTTTTCTTACACTGTTTCTAATAATTGGCATAATACTACACAGGATCTACTTACATAGAATCAAATTAAAATACTACGTACGGTAATAGGAAGTCTGAAGCCTCTATCTGTTACAATATTACCCTACGTACCTTTTCATCCCTCATTCATTTTGCTTGGAACGTATCTTCATATTTGTGAGCCTTCTTAAATTAGAAATATATTGGGTCTGCGAGGTTGTATTAATCTCATTTTGCATATTAAAAAATGTTTAACAAAAGATGTTTGTTAAATAAAATGATATGAGGTTTAATTCACCACGTCTCTCCCTGGCAATGTGATTGACATCTCAATAGTTCTCCCGACTCATGCAAATTCAACGATATTTTCCTTCAGAACCATGAATTATAAGAGGTAGCTCTGTGATATTCTAGATATAAATCCTTCAGTTAAAATGCATGCAGTCGTTTGATTATACGAGTAGAAATAAGAATAATAAGATTTATTAAGTATCGGTAACGATAGTGTTGAGCACTTTACTTTCTTGCCCAATCGTTTAAATGATATACCATATTAGTTGTAGTGTAAAATTATATGCTTGGTTGATATATAATAATTATTATTTATTGCAAATAATACCAAGCATTTCTACATATGGTATAGATGGCTTGAGATGGCCTTAGTGAAAATTATGATGAACACTTGAGGTTGAAAACGCTGAATGGCGCGTAATAAAATTGGTTTTCCCGCCAATTCCCGACAAAGGTGCAAGTGCATTATGCCCAAGATGCACCAGGCGTCGTAATCAGATAGTAATCGCGATTTCATGCAGTGTCCTTATTTATTTAAATATTACAGTATTAGTTTACACCGATGAAAATTAAACAGAACACTATACAATTTGTAAGGGAAGTTCTTAACTGCTAACACATTCTGTGTGTAGAGCTCTAACTAACAAAACTATTATATCCTGTTTCAAATTCAATACCGAATGCACTCTATTCCCAATGCGTATTAAAACACGGTTCGAAAATTCCACTCTCAAAGTATTATCTATTTACCACACCAAACGAGGGAATTCATGTAATTAAACCAAAACCAACAAGTTCTTTTTAAATGACGTCACAGCGAACCAGTTAAACGTTTGGAGAGATGGGTGAAATTTAATGGTTTCTTTTTAATCTAAAAACCAAATTCATTCGCTACGTGAAAAACTTCTATTAGTAAAAGTGATTTCATTTCCAAGTTCGTACTCTACAGCTTTTCACTAAATTAATATGAATATTTGCTTACATCAAAGACCTTCTTCTAAAACTTTTCTTTTTTATGAAACGACTTGATCGATTTTAAGTGCACTTTCTCTGGCAGATAGCTGATGTAATAAGGAGTAAAATAAGCGACTTACATTTTAGAAACGGCATTAAAATTCTCCACAAAAGAAAATTAAATCCGTATAATTGTCTAAGATCGCAGGAAACATGAACAGCTAGTTCTTACAACAAAAGTACTAATTCTTTAAAGAGAAAGTTGTGAAACAAGCTGACTTTTAAATACCTTAGTATTCTGTTACCAAAGTGAAGGGAAGATCAGTTTGAAGTTGTTTAGAAAATATAGCTCTCTACAATTTCTAAAGAATAAATTACATACTTGTTTACTTGGAATAAAATAGGTTATTTAAGTACGTTCAGCCACAATATGACTGTCTTTAAGGAAACGAACATATTTATTTTGAATACAAATCTTATCTTTTCATGGAAAATACTAACAATTTCAATGGAAATTCTTGTGGCCACAAACAAAGGGGTGGTGGACATAAGTCAGTCCATACGTTTTCTACTTGTGGAAAATGGCACCCTAATTCCGAAGTAATCAAATAACTCCTTAATCTATAAATAAATTCATAAGTTTATTTTATTACAGAAAAGTTTATTATATGTACTTTTTTAAGAATAAAGAAAGCTTATGAATTTATCGACTAAGCTATTTTTTCGAATACCTCAGAGTAAGGCGCCTTACTTGTTATTAACATAACTAAATAAAAATAAAAGAGGTCCTCATATTGAAATTATAAAATCATGTCCTATAATAGGTCCTTAAATATACTTTCAGCGACAATATGACTGCCTTTAAGGTAACAAACATATTTATTTTTATTATAAATAAAAATTATTTCGTAGGAAAATACTAACAACTTCAATTGTTCAAGATAATCGGGCAATTACGACGACAACGAAAAGGATGGTTTCTAAAGGAATATTTCTGTTGATAGAGCTTATACAGGGCCAATTTGGTAACAAATCCTGTGTAATGAAGTAGGAATTATTGAAATCGATTCACAGAATAATAAAAATATCGATTTCATAGTTACAAGAAAAATAAACATACCTGTATTCGAATTTTCGCTTAGTCTCTATACTAGGAAATATACGCACTAATACAATAAAGAGGTAGTTGTGAAACAAACTAGCTATCAACTATCTGATACCTTTGTGTTCTGTTACCAAAGTAAAAGAAAACTATGGTTAGAGTCAGCTCTGTGTTTCTCAGACTTACTCTTTACAAATTGTAGAAGGCTACATTTTATCAACAACTTCAAAGAGATTTTTCTTTTGGTAACAGAATACTAAGGTATTTAAAGGCCAGTTTGTTTCACAACTTTTTTTTTAAATAATTAATACTTTTGTAGTAAGAACTAGATGTTAATGAATCCTGCGATTTTATACAATTATAGGGATTAAATTTTCTTTTGCGGATAATTTTCCTGTTTTTTTCCGGATAAAAATCCCGTTGCTAAATTAAAAGCTTATTTTACTCCTCACTATGTCAGCTATCAGTCAGTGATGGTCTGTCAGTGATGGTCTGCTCAAAATCGATCAATCCGTTTCGAAACAAAGAGAATATTTAATAATTGGTGCTTTGATGTAAGCAAATATTTCTATTAATTTAGTGAAAAGCTGTAGAGTACGAACTTGAAAATGAAATTACTTTTACTTATGGAAGTTTTTCACGTAGCGAATGAATTTTTAGATTAAAAAAAAAAAAACATTTTTTACCCATTTCACCCAACGTTTAACTTGTCGTGACGTCATTTAACAAGAACTTGTTGGTTTTAGTTTAATTACTTGAATTCCCTCGTTTTAGGGTGATAAACAGATAACACTTTGAATCTGGAATTTTTGGCGGTTAAGTGTGAACTTTCATAAAAAATTGCAACGTGTTGGGTTTCATATATTCATCGGTGTAAACTAGGGTTGCCAACCGTCTTGGTTTCGTTGGATACGAAAACTCGGTATTCTACCGTGTGCTGGGTTTTGTCGGTCAAATGTCTTGGATTTTCGTTTTTATATGATTACGCTTATTAAATACTTTCTAACCGAAATTCAATACACAGTAAATCAATTTACTGTATATATTTGGAACTGATGTCAATGATTTTTTGATTATATGCATATTTCAGAATTGGTGCACATTTTACGAAAATCGGCTCAGTGGTCTTTTTACGAAATTTTATTACAAAAATAAATATTAAGGATTTCTTATATATATTTTTCATAAAATCAAAAATAAGGCAGGTTATGAAAAGAAGACAGTAGTAATTACTAAAACTAGACTAAACTAACGCCCCAAATTTTATTGCAATACTTAAACAAACAACAATACTATAAAGAAATACATAAAAAAGCTGTTATGGAGGCATTCAGAGAAATAAAAAGAACAAAATAATTCTGAAATAGTAGTTATCCGTCGTGGTTTTATTGTTTTGCTAGAAAAAGTTCTAAGTACTATGATGTAATATACAGAGTCAATGCGGACTATGGGTACTAATTGTAACTACGTATATTATTCCTATTCAGAAACACTTCAAACCAGTAGAAAAATAAATACTACGAAAAATAGGATACAACTTTTTTCTAACAAATTAAATAGCTTAATAGTCGAAATAAAATGCAAACAGCCTGTAAATCATCTTCATACCTTGAGTAACGTATTTTATCAAAGCGGCAACGTTGGATATTTTTTTTTATTTATGTTTCTAATGGTTGGGTGCATTCGTTGTTAGAAAATATCATATCATGTGAAACCTAAAAACTGTCTAGAGACTAAACTACTGATCCGATCGAGATATTTTTTTGTGTATGGCCTTGAAATTGTATTTCGTTTAAACAGTTTCAAATAAAACACATAACATGTTTTGACCCTGTATAGCCCTTGATGTTCCGCATTATATTAACAATAATACTTTTTCTAACCTGTGCAGTTACGTCAGATATTATCTTGTATATAATTTTACGTCATTGTACAAGTAAAAAAGTTCAACTAAAACATATTCTGACTACGCCACCCAGGATTTGCTATAGAAGAATTTAAAGGATTTTCTGTTCAGGAATTCAGATTGGGAAAGCTCAATTATTCAATTACATAAAAAATGCTCAAAAGGCGAATACCGTTTTAATATTTCCGAACAGAAAAAAATCCGTTTCAGAATTTAATATTTCGCGCGTTCGAATTTGCCAGAAAGCCAGTAAGAAATGTAATAATGTCTGTAGAACAATATTGCTGTTTATGGTATATTAACTTTTGTGTTAGTATTGACGCCCCTCAAACTCTGGATCCGTCAATGTAACAAAATAGTAGGGGAGCCCAAGAGGGGATTTTTGCAGTTACTCGAGTGCGTCAAAAAATCATATGGAGAGAAACCTGGCACCCTATAATGTACCCCTACCATAATATGAGGGGGCTTTGCTTTAAGCTGTTCTATTAAGGAAATTCCTCCATATAATTGTCAGGTTAAGGGCCAGGACGACAAAGACATCAAGATGAATCCTTTGAATCGAAATCTGACGCGCTGTTTTTTCTTAAAGTATATCATATCAAATCGACGATTATTTTTTGCATTCTCAAACATCAGCCATGACTTATGGTCGCATTCAAATCGTCAGTATTTTGAGTTGGAGTTATTAGAGGGTTCATTTAACATCCCCTCTCCATATCTGATGTGCTCGAATATTTCCGTGTAATATTTCGTTTCTTTTACATTTTCGAAACCCTGTACAAGCCCCCCCACCGGTGAAATGTAAAACATCATATAAACATTTTTTCATTTTAGCATCTAATCTTCAAAATCCAATTGGTCCTCACGACGCTCTAGTCCCTACAAATTTAGCATACCGATCTCCTCTACCAAAACAAATATTTTGCGTTAGGCATGTGGGATTCTGAATTCAGAATCAGGAAACCGAGCGTATTACCCAACCCTAATGCTTTAGTCGGCGCACGTTCCTAGGAATGTGGGCCGTCACATTATGTGCGGAAAATGGTGGTCGTGAAAATATTTATTCTATGTAACATTCACTGTGTATTGGCTATTGGCTCTTTGGATCTACCTTTGCCTTTATTACCTACTAGTTGACCCGGCGAACTTTGTTCCGCCTTAATGGCAATAAATAAGCAGATTTTTTTTAATTGGATCCATGGGTCATACACAAAACGGGAATAAAAAATGTAAAAAATAAAATTGTGTCGTATTTGTTCAAAATCAGTCTCATTTACTTGGTATAGATCAAAATGATATAACTTTAGTAAGAAAACAGATCGTTTCATAGTTTCTACAAAAATATCCGCTATTCAATAATTTTGATAACCACAGAAGAG
>DVXP01004378.1:0-10418 GCA_018235645.1 Junonia grisea
TCCATACCTTCTCCCTAATAGGAGAAGAGGCCTATGCCCAGCAGTGGGATATGTACAGGCTGTGTTACGTTTTACATTACTATTGTAATTAATTCTGTAACCTGGTTAAAAATCAAACATAAAAACCAATTAATCAATTAATTTTAATTTATAAATATACCCAATATAACCATTATTAAATAATATTTTATTTTTCTTAAAAAGTTGTAGAGATTTAAACTTACGTCTTAATATAAGTCCGTAAGTAAAACTATAAGTGTGTAATTAGGGTCTCACAAATCACTATTTTATCATATAATTTAAAAGTTTTCGTATTATGCAAAGACTTTAATCTGTTTAATGTGTTTATATCTTAGCTTCTTACTGCTAGTGGCATCCAATTACGGCTTAAGAGGCAGGGTATGCAAATAAAGCAAGTTTTGAATTCATTTAACTGCAGTAGTTTTAGAGTATCTGTGGTAACTGCTATACGGCTGAAATAAATTTAGTTTAATTAGCTTTTTGGATTAGTGTCGTGTTAAGTGTATCTTGTACCTAAATACTTTTTAGTTGATACTTAAGTTATTTATGTTTTTTGTATATTTCCATTTGTAACTATATGGTAGGAACGAGTGTATTAGTATTTAGTAAAATTGTAATTTGTCTATAATAGCTTAACATGGGCAAACGCCCAAAACAGACACCAAGGATCACGATCAAACTTTGAAAGTATGATAAACATTATTGAATACGTAAGTTGGTACTGGTAATAGGTATATCAATTTGAAATCATATCCATCTTTATGAATGATCCTATAATTCGCTATTTATATTTTATTGTAATTATTATAAAGAAATAATTATCATAGAGAATAAAGTTATAATATAGTTCCTGTAAATGAATTCATCGTCCCAAATTAAGAAAATACACTTCAATAATGCAAAATTTTATCCCAAACTTAATACCATAAGAACTTAAGCCTGTAACAATTCAGTTCGAACACTGTCAATGAAGCCATTACTATGCCATAATGGCCGCCATAATTACTCAATGGCGATACAAGAGAACAATCTATCATCGTTAATACTCTGTCGGCTCGATAGATGAATGACAATGCTTTAATAACCTTCCTAGGAGTATTACATGTAGCAACACAATCGTTTCAAATTATCCATATCTTCATTTAAATGAAATTGTGGTGTCTGATTGTAATATCAAAATAAATTATGGTAATATAGAGTAAGTAGCTATTCCAAATTAAGAGAAAGGTGAGTAAAATGGAATTCCTTAAGGACAACTAACACAAACTTTTTAATTCGCACCGACTTTAAATCTATGTAGATTTTATTGTTTTTTGTTTTCTTTTGAAGTCAGTTTATTTCATTTTATTTTCAAGATTTTGTAAAACGATGTGACGACGAAAATAAAAAATAATGTGTTTTATCGTACCACAAAAACATAATAATATTCGTTTTGACTGTCGCCAGATCATTTTAGTAAATTTAAATAAAGTTCCACCGTCCCACAGTGGAGCAGCGTGGTAGATTAAGCTAGAGGTAGATCTTCTTCTAAATAGGAGAAGAGGCCCATGCCCAGCGGTGGGACATTTACTGGCTGTTACTTTATTACTACATACTTAAAATAAAGTTTAGCTTTAAAAGTCAAAAGTAACTCAAAGGGAAAATCCTCTCGTCGTCAGCCAATCGCAGTCCACTGCTGGACATAGGCCTCTCCAAGTTTGCGCCAAACATCCCGGTCCTCCGTAACCCTCATCCAGCCATCCAACGGGCGAGATTGCCAAGACACGGTCTCCACTCTAGGACTCGTCTGCTTCAACGGCCATCGGTCCTGCGACAGACGTGGCCGGCCCATTGCCACTTCAGCTTGCTGATTTTACTTTGGTTCTCTCACGGATAATCTCATTCCTGATTTTATCCTTGAGCGAGACTCGGAGCATAGCTCGCTCCATAGCTCGCCGAGTGACTTTAAATCTGTGGACCAGTCCCACTGTCAGTGTCCACGTCTCGGCAGCTTATGTCATCACCGGTAGGACGCATTGCTAAAAAAAATTCTCTCGAAACTTCCAAAATAGTTAGCAATTTGTCAGTAATTCAAACTGACATTAGAAGATGCTGCTCTCATAGTTTATTTATACGTTTTATATTACTATCTTAATGAAAAACATTTATATGTTAATAATCCCTCCCTATATCTTTATTGTGATCTTGAATATCATCATGGCGTTGAGAGCGTCGGGTTAAAGCTATAAATATGGAAATTACTATTTAGTACTGATCCCTCAATGGGTACATTCGTCAAATATATATGGATCTTATATAAAATTTGTATATACTTAAGGCAACATGCCTATACTATGTGTTTTAGGAGGAGGGATTCTTAAAAAATCTACACAAGCGGGGTGGGAGTCTACATGTTTGTCTGGTAGTCGTTGATGAAGAGAATCCGAAAATTGAAAAAAATGTTAAGGTTAAATTAAGGTTACTATTAAAATATTTAATTACGACAAACATGGATTTTAAGTGACAAAGCGAGGGGGATGCGTCTTGCCATATATTACAGATGGTCACCGAAGGGGGAGGGGATCGAAAACATTTTAAATAATAAGTCATATAGTATGGGTAAGTTCCCTAAGAAGTATGGGGACTGAGAAAATAACAGTAGCGAATTGAAACCGTATTTGATAGGTGGACAGACATAAATGATATGAGAGGTAAATAGAGACTTATGAGTGGAAAAATTAAATTTAAATTCAATATATAAGTTACAATCAATTTGATTTTTAATATTTTTTTCAATAAGATTTCGTAATGCATCAAAACTATTTAATATACAAGCGTATTTCAATTCACTTTTCAAGAACAGTCCTTGTTGTAAACTAAGAATTCTTTTACATTCAAATTTCATATACTGCGAACAGCATTCCTCTCAACCGAATTAAAGTGAGAGACCTCGCTGAAAATTCTGTCTGGAATTTCACAATTGACAGGCACTGGGACTTATAAGATATTGTGGACGGATGGAATTTTTATTTCAACACTATTATATGACAATATTTTATAAATTAAATTTAAAATACATATGGTAATATCAATATGTATGTAGGTATGTATATTAGTAGACATATTCATTGCTATAAGGAAATATCCATTTTAACCATGCGTGTGTAAGAGTATTACAAGAAACACTCGCTCCCTATTTGCATTTCTTTTTCTTCGATTCAGCTTTTTCTGCAGCGACTTCCAGTAATTGAGCCTAATCTCTAATTGTTTAGTACAGCGAGTCGTTTTGTTGCTAATTGGCCACTCCTTACAGCTCCTTGCAGTAATAGCTACTATTCTAGTTACACTTTTTATAGATGAAAAAACAAATTCAATCAGAAATAAAGTTACCTATTCACCGAAGTTATTAGATCCTCCTTCATATAACCCACTGTAACATTTTTCCGGACCTTCTCATTCCTCTCTAAGCGTTACGTAAGATTGAAATGATCATTTTCACCAAATAGTTACAATTATTGATTAATTATTATTGTAACGTAACCCTATTACGCACGGTAACGTTTAACATCGCCCTATCTTTTCCTTCAGATTGCATTACGTAAAACTTAAATTACCACATACTTAAACTTGTAGGTACTACACGAAAAATGCCTGGAAATATTTTCGAGAAAATTCCCTGGATGCAATTATATCATACTTTGTATTAATGAACATAAAAGCAACTGGTAGGTACATGTCACAATTCAGTCGGGGGCTTGTATGGATTCACATTTCGAGGTTTATTACGAAGGTTTCAATAGCTCCCGAATTGAGTGGCATTAACATTTCATATTGTTCTTGCTTCTCGTGAAATTATATTCTTGATATTCGTTAAAAGAATTTGTTCTTGAATTTAACATTTCTTTTCAAACGATTTACGAGTTTCTACCTTCAGTAGAAGCTTATAATTTTATAATAGTTCTATAAGCATGATTGGTTAGTATTGAAGAATGTTCGAATAAAATAAAACAAGAGTTTGAAAAAATATTTAATATAAATTTATACGACAACCCATTTTATTAAAGAGCTAATTACATCATATACACAATATATTTTATAATTAGCAAGAAGTACTGGAGACGAACGGTATAACACAAGGCGATGATTCTCTACAGCATTGCAGACTGGGGACAGTGGGGAAACACTGGCGGCACGGCAAAAGATTTTTAAGCAACGTAAATTCTGGTTTTAAAAAAATATAACAACAGGTAACTAGGTAACAGGGTATGAATTTGTAATGTAATGTACAATGTCGAACGTGTGACGATATCATATGCTTTTGTTTTATTAACATTGAAATCTTTACCGTATTATGACTAATTACATATGTATTTGACAAAGAAAATGTTTTTTTGCCGTGCCTTCCAAGATCCGCGCAAGTCATAAACTCTCGCTAAAATAATATATACGCGTAATGTGTTATTTGTAGAGACCGAATTACATGCAACATAAAATAGTCATTATATGCATGAAGATATGTACGAAAAATACCCGAAATATGCACCAATAATGGCGAAATATGCAAATACATATAAATTTTACCAATAAAATAGCAAAAAAGGAAACAAAAGACACAATTTTCTTGAGTGGGGACAAAAAAAAAAAGACGTAACAAAAATACCCGCGAAGAAAATAAAAAAAAAAAGTCAACCAAACCAATCCATATATAAAATATGCAATTAAAAGCAAAAAAGTAGGTTTAATATGCATTATTCCCTAAAATTGGCTGAAATATGCAAATGTATATATATAATCCGGTCTCTAGTTATTTCCAAGTTAATAATAATTAGCAAATAACGTTTATTTGCTTTTAACATGTCCCACAGAATCAGACACCTGTGTACTTCTTTCAAATAGCAAAATGTGTCTTTTAGATTGGCGTGGTGTGTTATGACGTCACGTGATTTTATTCCCTGTGTTATAGAGAATCAAAGTCATGTGTATATTATATATGTATTACAACGTTGCATAAAAATATTATATACAATAGTAACAGTAGACAGGCACGCTGGTGTTGATTACGCTGAAATATTTTTACTATTGGAATGCTTTTTGTGAATGGAATAATGGTTGTAAAGTAACTCCATATAGAAAGAAGTAATATTTTCTTTTGAATGTAAAAAAATAGTTGAATGATATAAAAATATATTCTTAGTGTAAAGTCTTGGAGTTCATTAAGAATCTAATGCTCAAGTAACGAATATGACGATTATACTGAATGTATACCCAGAGCGAGTGTTTTGAAAAAAAAAATTAAAATCATCTTTTAATATTTTTAAATACTAAAATTAAACGTATTTCTATTTCTTTGCTTTTTTTGTATGAGCTGATCTTAGGAACAACCGTTCCAATTTGAATAATAAATAATGAATAATAATTTAATATGTAATTAATTTCTAGATAAGTAATGAACTGTAATCATAATAATAAAGACGTAATTGGGAAATGGACTTATTCAATTTATTACATTTTTTGTGTTTGTCTTTTACCAATGATAGAGTAATTAATAAATTAATTTTATAAACACTTTCCAGAATTTTTTTTTTGCTATAATTCAAATAACGCTTTTTAAATTAATTTCGCAAATTAGTAAGACAATATATGCAATAATTATAGAGCGTCGATTTTTCTATATGGAGTTACAATAATGTAAAGTAAAGTCAATATAATAATAAATACAGTCATTTTACTAATACACTTAGAATTATATAAAAACTATACTAACTCTTTGGTTATATATTAGGTAAAAATAAGTTACATTCAAACCACTTATACACGATGAGCTTTATTTGATAACCAAAAATCTAACTCGTAATTAGAATATTATACATTGAAGTTTTAGATAACTTGGTCATAGAAGATGTAAGGTCTTTCACCATATACATACTTGTTTGTAGTATACAACTTCACGTATAACTTGTTGAAGTTTCATGTAGTCACTCGAACACGTAGACTCTTACACTTGTATAACGATGGCACAGAAATAATTCTACGAGGTTTTCATAAATATTTAAGTTATACTTCGATTGCGATAAGGATCATTAGATGAACATACAAAATTATAAGTGGTTTGAGTTATTATGAAAATGTTTCAAATTTAATTTAGATTTAATATTTTATAAACATTCATAATATCTAGGAGTATTGGATTGGAACGAATCTATATTTACAATAATATGAAGCGTTTTAAATTCCCATATTAATATTTCTATTTACAATATCAAAACCACGTGAAAGCGTAAATGCGTGGATTTTTTAATATTATATACAAACACTAATATTTACATAGCTAGTAAATCACAGCTCCTGATTGATTTTTTTTTTCACAATGTGAAAGTTTTGACTAGACACATACTAAAACTAAGCTACATCTAAGTGGAGATCACTTCGGCTTTGGTTTGGTAGGTTACGCGTTTTTTGCTTCGTTTTATCGACGGGTTTCTAGATTCACTGTCTAAACTAATTTCACTAACCGACTCGGAGTCGGGGCAATAGGATGTGTCGGGGCACATGTGCCGTTCGAGGCATTTAATGGGTTCGTCGAACGTGTTTGGTTGTTCTATAGTCCTCATCGGGTATTCGCTTCCGTGTGCGTCGCCGTCCCGCCTGCCCGTGCGCAGGGTACGGCGGTCGCGGCATCAAGAGCAGCGCGAGCGCGGCGGCCGGCACGTGCCCGCGCGCGCCTGATGTCACAAGCGACACATCTCGTGCTGCGACACCGACGAGTACATCATTGTCGTCACTGGATACTGCAATACACACGAGAATATACACATCACAGATCAATACTATTCTAAACTTTAGGATCGTATTAAACAAAGTGACATCAGTAATAAGAAAGGAAAATTTAAGGATATATAATATAGTACATTAAACAAATTACAAAATCTTTTCTTGAATAAAATTCAACGTAATAAGATCGCTTTCAAATCGAAAGAAACAGTATATGCACAAAAGGAATTCAGGGAGTAAGTGAAATATTCGACATAAAAGACGTACACATTTGGTGCAGCGAGTGCATTTGACAGAAAAACACGGAGATCGGGATAAAAAAGTATTTTCAAGCAGTCACACGTTTGATACTTAGATTATGACATGCAAGGGACGACACGTGAAAACGTACAGGTGTTTTAAAGTGTAAATTGAGTCGCAGAATCAAAATTGGTGGGTTTTTAGAAGTCTCAACAAATACATGCATTTTGGGATAGAATAATATTTAAAAAAGTTAGATATATATAGATTAATGTTGAGTAAAGCGATGATCGGATCAACAATTGAAACTTGGACATGTAACACAAATATAGCGCATATATAACATGCCGAATAAGGCGAAAGTGCAACAATCGGTTACATGATCAGACGTACCTCTAAAACTTTAAATTTGGTTGAAGATATAAAATCTCTTGTGTTCATAGACAATCCTAATCCTACTATGATTCTTTAAAGGAAGCATAAAAAGTTCAAGGAGATACTTTCAGAGAAGGCACTTGGAGCGAAAGAGATAATGAGGGTTAGAACGAAGTTGAGCCGCTATATATAAGTTTGTTCACAGGAGTTTTGTCGAATGGCTTGAAGTTCGCCGGTGGAGTAATAACGGCGGGTCGTACGCCACTGAAAGTAAAATTATTTATAAAACAAAGTATAATAAATGTCATGTTGTTTATTAGGTGTTCGTTATTCACGCAACATTGGTTTACTTATAAGGAATCGTTTACTTTGTTTCACGTATTATATTCCACAAATATTACTTTATAACACTTAATAATTTACGAATTCCTATTCAAAATTATTAATGATTTACAGCATAATGCTTCAGTTACACTTACTCGTATATGGTCTGGTGTGTTGTGACGCGTCAGAAGCGCATCACTTTCATATATTTAGTATGATTAGAAACACACTATTCCCCCGTGTTGTGACGCTGCGTCACAAGCACTACACACTAGTCAAAATAAGACACGTTTTCGCTTCAATCCCTTTTCATAATTCCTGTTACTAGATTTTGTGTTTAGTGTAAAGTAGCCTTATTCAGTAACTAGTTTGTAAAATTGTTCGTAGATAAAATACTAAGAGCAATGTTCAGTTTTTGTGTGGAAGCGTGTTAGATCAAGTAACGTATTATATTGTAAATGATTTTGTCGAACAACTTGTATAAATTTATCTACACGATATTTGTAAATTATGTTAAGTAACTTGCGATATTCTAAGTAATTATCAAATTCATGATATGTAAAATCACCTGAGATTGTTTGAAGCGAAGCTGTGGCTGATATTTTCTTCGCAACTTTCTCGGGCAGCAGACGCAAAGTATCCTTAGGAACGCCCTGTAACAATATAAAAAAAGCGGTAAATATTAAAACTACAAATTTTCGTCATTCTAGTGGTTATTTATACATGGTAAGATTCAATATTATTGTTTAAATGTAACATTACATATAAAATATCAAAAATAATGTTATGGTAACTGGCCATTAATAAAAATATATAAATGTTTAAATATTAGAAAATTGAACTAGGAACGTCAAATTACAGTATAAAAGGGGACAATTTAGTAAAATAAAATCAGTTTGGCAACCGAGCGCCTGGCCTTTCATTGGAAAAACAATAAAGATAAAAAATATAAATGTAAGTTCAACTGCGAGTTGAACAATTATATTTAAATCTGTAATAATTCACAAATAAAACAATGTTCAAACTTTATCAAAGCTCGATTATAGGTTTGCAACAATATCATTGCATAAATAAGTACAGATTTCTTATTTATTCTTACGTATTTAACAATCCAGATTCTGATCAACTTTTTCCAGATTTTGTCTCATTCTTTGAAATTTATTATTCATGATTTGTTTGCAATATTTTTAAATTTAGGTAGGCAATAAAAAAATCTAAAAATCAAATTCCTTAAACATATTGTTATATATCCTTAAACATATTATTATATATTTACCGTGGGAGAGCCATGCATTTACACGAATGGGCCGGTTCGACCGGACTAATACCACGGCCTCACAGAAAACCGGCGTAAAATGACGTTTGCGTCGTGTTTCGCCACGTGAGTGAGGGTATCGGAGGCCCAATTCCCCACCCCTTCCCCATTGATTCCCTATCCATTCCCTCTCCATACCCCCTAAAAGGCCGGCAACGCATTTTGTGACTCCATTGGTGTTGTAAATGTCCATGGGCGACAGCAATCATTTACCACCAGGTGATCTGTCAGCTCGTTAGCCGCCCCATCCCATAAAAAAAATATAGTTTTTCGAAATCAATTATTTCTATAATACATAATTTTATCAGCTTTATTGTAAATATCGCTTAAATTTAAGCTTCCAAGTAGATTATAAGATTTAATTTAGACTACAAGGTTTGCGTTACTTAAGTAATGATAAGCATTTCAAACGATTTGAGTCTTTGAAAGGATTAATTAAGCTTTTACGTAAGTATATATAAGTATTCATTGTGGATTTACTACATGTATACCTAATACCTATACACTGTATAGGTATACATATGGATAGCATACAGTAATTGGAAGTTTCAAGTTAGTGAACATAGCCATACTACTTGAATTCTTTTTAAAAGTGTTTTGGACGACCCCTCCTCTGTGACCAGTAGTATTTGTTAAGACCCCTTTCCTCTTCCTTTAGCAACCTTTTTCCTATGTCGCTATAGGTTTTTACTTATTTCTTAGGTTTCAACTGTAAACAATAAGAATTTTAGCGACCTTTTTCTAGGTCGATAAAGGTTTTTAGGTTTTAATTTATTTTAGGTCACGTGTGTTTTTTAAGTTTCACCCTGCCTTGTGCCTTAGTGTAGTATTTTACAGAACCAACTAAATAGGTCAGGTAGTATGTGTACGTTTCCTTATGCCGTATCTACAATATGCTTAAATTGGAGCGCGCTACGGCGTCCGAAAATTTGAATATGTTTGAGCAATATGGTACCAAAGACGTTTAATGTTTGTGAACCGTATTGAAAATTTTAATATTAAGATCTGGGACAGCGTTAAATTGCATCGCTTCTCTTTTATAATGTTGCAATAAAATTTAAGATTTCATTTTATACTCACTTTGTCCAAAATAATGTTTTGTTACTACTTGCTAATAGTTCTTCTTTCTGGATGAAATGAAAATATTTGTTTTCTGTATATTTTGTTTTATGTATTATATTTAATGATAATGATGTTTTTTTTTGACGCAGTGTAAATCTTCATAGAAACCCGACTCCTGGGGAGGATGTCGGGTTATGTGAGCACAGCACGGAAAAACGGAGAGGCTACGGGATCGCTTTCGCAGCATGTCCGCGGTAGGGAATGCAATCTCGATCTCGCGAGATCTCGTTATCGCGAGATCTCGGTCTTTTTTAGCGAGATTAATCTCGGC
>DVXP01004379.1:0-10418 GCA_018235645.1 Junonia grisea
CGGCACATGCAGGTTTCCTCACGATGTTTTCCTTCACCGCCGAGCTCGAGATGAATTTAAACACAAATTTAGCACTTCTAGAAAATCCAGCGGTGCTAGCCAGGGTTTGAATCCATGACCTTCGGTTAAGATCCACGTGTTCGCACCACTAGGCCATCTCGGCTCGGGTATATATGTATGTATGTCTAATTGGTTGGCACGATCTACAGCTTAAACCATATGGCGGATCTCAACATCTTATACATGGGTATGTTAATAAATACTTCCCAAATCCCAAACGTGGGAATAACAGTTTAGGTATATTATTTTCTGAAATTGTCATTAAAAATTTTGTAGGAAACCTAACTTCTTTTACCAATCAAAAGTTAGGCAGTCAAGTTTCTTGTTTTTTAGCCTACTTTAAAAAATAAGCATGGCATTTATGATAATTTTTGTAGATACTTTTTTTTGCACCTGCCATTCATAAATGTTATTATTATTTTTCCATGAACAAACTTCAGAAGGATCATTAAACGCCATTTAAGCTGTCATCAATACTGAGAAGCGATTTAAAATACATTTCTTTAAAATAAACACAACTCGCTTTCTACAATAATAGTAATTATTTAACTTTTACAGTCCCATAATATTATACCATGTCCACTCTCCTTATATCTATGGACATTTATACGTCATCTGCCCATTATAAAGAATTCAATTCGATTTTTGTTTTTATGGGCATCATAAAGAACCTAAAAAAATATGATCTGTCATCTTGACATTTGTCGCTTTAGGCGGGAAATGTAAAATGACTTTATGGCGTTTTTATCGATGATACGGTATTAATTTAACGTTTCTTTTTATATATTTACGAATGTTGTTATTTATTTATATGTATTTTAAATTTGTTTAGATTAAAAAGTAAAAAAAATAGGTGTGAAATTTCTTAAAGATATATTCTTAAATCAAATTAATAAAAATGGTGTAAGTGTAGAAGAATTTACGAGAATTAGGAAGAAAAACTTAGGATTTTCTTTAATTTTCGCTTAAACTGTTTTTAAGAGTTTTTGGAAGAGCCTAGTAGTTGTAACAGCATTTTGTACGTTTTAAATAAAAATATTAAAATAAACCTATACCAACGCTATACCAAATGGTAATAAAATATATAAAAAAAATCAGCCAAAAATACCACCACCTATCCTATAAAAAAAACGAAAACAAAAAAAAATAAATACTATGTGATATAAGGTAACGGCACCTAATTCCGCGGTATTTTGAAAAATGGCTACTAACTCCGAGCTATTTGAAATAACGGCTTAATCAATAAATTCATGACTTCATTTCATTCTAGAATTGCTTAATTTATTTACTAACATTTCTAGAATAAAATAAACTTATGAATTTATTAAATAAGCTGTTGCGAGTTTAACCTTAATAGAAATATCTATATTTTTAACTTTTTACCGATTCGAATGAAGGAAATATACACAACTGTATTTTTTTTAATTTGCCATAACTAGGCAAAGGTTCTAAGCTATAAGGTGTATAAAGAGACCGACAGTAATGTTATTTTTTATAGTTATAATAAATAGAGAAGATCGTTATCACACTCATTTGCAATATTTATATCTCTTTGTTCTTATAAAGGTGTTGTGTGTAATATTATATTATGTACATGGGTTTACTTGTGTTTTTAATTTTAATACTAGTCAGTGCGGCATATTTGGAATACACTATGGCTATGTCGATAAAAATACGTTAAATCACAGGAAATTAAATCAGCTTTAACAATTTAAACTAGGTATCAAATTCCTTTCAAAGTGAAAAACTCCATAAACACTCTTGTAATTTACTTCACTTTTATAAGTCGCAACGTGATCTAATATAGCCTAAACCCGGCTTAATAAACAGATTATCATAAAAATATTTTTTAATCTAGTAGTTTCTGAGATAAGTGAAAACCAACAAACATATCCCTTTATGTATAAGTAAAGATAAAGATCGCTATCTGTCATTTTATTACGGAAATAATATGAATAATGCTGAAATAAGGAATACAGTCACCATTTGAAGTCTTTGCACAAAGGAAAATAAAAATATATTGGCTTATCGTGAGTGATCAAAATGTGTAGCACTAGATATTACAATATACAACAACATTCTACAAGTGAATACAATCATAAGATTTCATTGTGGTAAAGCCACAACGACACTTCGTCCTCCTGAGAGTTGAGCCTCCGCCAACACGAACGGAGCAGGCTACGTTCAACACTTCAACGCAACGCAACGCAGTGGATACAACCTCTCCGTTTCCGTGCTGATGGCAGACATCGCAGGGGCTTAGTCCCTCCCAATACCCGACCTCCTCTCCCAGTAATAAAATGACTATCGAAAATTTCTAGTTCTAGCCCTAGTTAAAGGACGCATCGATTAAACCAGTAAACTATCATACCCTCAGAATATTTAAGAAGAAGAAGAAGAATTATCTTTTTATCTAATTGTCATATTGTCTCCAAGAAGCTAATATAGCTGATCTTCGTTTGACAAGTAAGTGCTAAAACCTCCCCCTCCCCCCACAGACACACACACATATAATTCTAAATTATTCAAGGCATGTAGAGTACAGAAAGTCACAATGTAATGGAACGGCGAAAATACGCCTTTTTGGGTCAATCGGATAAATAAATTTCTTAGAATTTACTAAAGCTCATCATGAATGTCACGATGACCATAACACAGACATGAATATTCCTTCTATAGTGCCAAGATCCTTTAATTGTAAGAACGAATTTGATAAAACTCCATCTCTAAAGAGATACCTAAGGGTGTTTTGAATTAGAAATATTAGCATACAAAATAATAATGAGCAAAGCCCCCGACAACAGCCAGTTAAAATAAATAATAAGAAACAGGACTTACAAACAAACACTTACTAACACAGTAATATCATTCAATAAAAAATAGATTAAAATCAATTATAATAAAGTGTTAGAAACCTTATTTCCCAAGTAATTCTTATTAAGTGTTATTTATTTGCTTACAGCGAGACTTTTATGTTTTATAAGTGTCAGGAATGTGTTAAATTATTCTGTATAATGTAAAAATCTCGTATAGAACGCATTAACAAGCAATCGTTTGTTTTTATTATGTGTATGGTTAATCATTATTATTGTACTAGCTATAGCCCGCGACCTTATTCGCGCCTGTGTTGATTGTATGTAATTCTTTGGAATTTTTAATTTTTCAGGAAAAATGTAGCCTATGTCGTAATCCAAGGTATAAACTATAATTTTTTAAACTTTCAGCTAAATCGGTTCAGCAGTTTTTCAGTAAAAGAGCAATAAACAACCAAGCTATTTTATAATGTTACGAATGACGAATTGTTTAGGCGTATGTGTAGTGTAATATTTTTTTCAAATTTCGATAGTGCAAACTAAAGTGTTACAGGCTCAACCAAGGAAAAATTACATTATTAGAAAATCACAATAAAGTACATCAGCGATTAGAATTTGTTTTTAACAGACTTCAAATAAGAAAGATTCGACACTTATTTTTGTGTTTATTATAATTTTTAGAAGAAAAAAAACTTATGACTTTTTAGATTAAATTGTTTTTTTCGAATACCTCGGAATTAGGTGCCTTTACCTTAGCAATCGTTTTTATTTAGTTCTTTTCACACGTCGAGTGATGTAAAATTATGTCGAAATATTCACACATAAGTATTTATATACATACTACTACTACCAGTCAAAATCATAACCCTCTTTTTTGTTTCACCGTTGTCAAGTAAAAAGTATTACGAATTTTCATACTAAAAATAATACAATAGTTTAAAAAAATCTAAAAAAACACGCTTAGTCCGAAAGAGTAAGCCTGAAACTGCAGGCGCAGATCGCGCGCTAGCTCTGTCTCTTTCACTCCACTACAGTCCTAATAAGGATAATGGGAAACTGTTATCAAATTATTGCATTGTCATCCTTGACACGTGTGCAAAGTTCCAAACTTATCGGATTTCTCAAAACTGATGAAAATTGAGCTCAAAGATTCCGTTAGATACATACATACATACATCCCAAGCTAATAAAAGCGTAATAAAGTCTTAATTTCACATCCAGTAAGAAACGTACTGACAATGCTTAAAACATATTATGTCATCAGTAATACCAACATAATAATAGTACAAGCAAAATGGATGCCAACATATACCATATTAGCACTTAATATTAAATGTTAATTCTTTATAGTTATTGTTAGAGGTGTCGACTCGACAGGATCGTTACATTTTATTGTATACCATATATGGGATATTTATATATTTATATTGTATTTATTAGCATTTGTTCGCTATAAGTACATTTTAGACTCAAACTAGTCTAGGAGATACGGTCCTAAAGATGTCGTGACGACGGAAATGAAAAATATTCCACTGCTGGGGAAAGGCCTCTTCTCCTATTATGAAGTAGGTTCAGAGCTTAATCCACTGTTAATACTATAAGATGTTTTCCTATGGTAGAGGAGCCCGAGCTAAATTTGTTGTTAATAAAGCGTCGTGAGGAACTTTTGAATTTTGAAGATTAGATGCTAAAAAGGAAAAATGTTTATATGATGTTTTGCATTTCACCGGTAGGAGGAGCTTGTGCAGGTTTTCGAAAATGGAAAGAGAAAAAACTATCACACAGAAATACTCGAGCGCGTCAGATATTGATAAGGGATGTTAAGTGAAGCCTCTAATAACTCCTACTCAAAATTCTGACGATTTGAAAGCGACAATAAGTCATGGCTGATGTTTGAAAATGAAAAAACTTATCGTCTCTTTGAAATACCTTAAAATACTTCAGCGCGTCAGATTGTGATTCAAAGGATTCATCTGGTTATGTTTGTCACCCCGACCTATAATCTGACAATTACATGGAGGAATTTCCTTAATTTAACAGCTTGAAGCAAACCCACCAATAATTATTCATATATGATAGAGGTACATTAAAGGGTGTAAGGTTTCTCTCCATATGATTTTCTGACGCGCTCGAGTAACTGCAAAAATCCCCGCTTGGGCTCCGCTACTACTACCGCCGAACTCGAAATTAATTCAAAAATCTATTTATAAATGACCACTAGATTATCTTAACTCATATAGCTGAGTTTTCCTTTTCTCCTACTCTTCCTGATGACTTTTTTTAGGTTCATATTCTAATACTCTAGTAAATTGTACAATTAGTATAGTTAAAAAAAAACATTATTTTTAAGGAAAATCACAACATTTCAAAACCGTAACAACTAATTAACAATACAGAAAATCAGCCATTTTAACACCTCTGTCACAGACTGCAAAAACAGAAAAAAAAAACCTAAAACGCAATTATGGCGGAATATTAAAAATATCCGACATTACTTAACAACAAAACACAAAGAAAAATGAACTTTATTTTTCTGTAATAGAGTATATTCTCGCCATTTTTCCCATGGAATTAATTAACTTGGTTATGGAAATGGTCTCGCGTGGAAAAATTACGGAAAGGCTGGCGTTAGATCGCGAGCGATAATATAGCTCGATATATTAGGGTTGCATAATTATTGAAAAGTATGTGTGAATTATTTAAAGTTTTCGGAATTAATGAAACTGTTTGTGAAATGGAATTGTTTTAAAATTATATTTGCGTTTTGAAATTGTGTTGCAAGTATGATAATGTTGGATTGCTGGCAAACATGCCCCTATAAACCGTATAATCAATACCTACAATGAAATTGGTCCAGCAGCGATGGTGTGTCTTTTTAAAATAAATAAATAAATAAAAGAAATATCGTAAATTGCTATCTTAGTATAATTTCTAGGTATTATTAAGTTTTTAAATAAATCATTATTTATGAAAAATAAATATGATTCGAATGCTTTAGGAAAAATGCTTAACGTAAAAATTAAAACATATATTCGAATCTAGGAAACATATTCGCAATACCAATACTTTCTATTCAACAAGGAAAATTCAACAAGGAAGGAAGAAGGAAATAATAATCCATAGTATATCTTAACAACTATAAAATAACCTTAACATAGGAAAAACATTAAATAAAATGCCTATATTTGTCCGTCGGTTGCAACACGCATCGATTATTTGAAAACAAATGAAGTGTTAACGTTTTTTTTTCCAATATTTATTGTTGTATATAAAGATTTTAATTGCTTGTGATTAACTCATCATGTTGAACTGTGTATTTGACTTAACCGATGAAAAATTATTGTATATTATTGTAAAAATTAGGTTCGTGTTAATGTTTTATAAAGGTACTTTTTTCTTCAATAAGGTAATTGGCGAATACTATATTATCAAAAAATTCAACATGTCAACATTTTGGGAAAAATTATATATCTGTAACAACACTGTATATTTTGATAATTCTTCAAGATTATCAATGTTTTATAGTATGCCAATCAAAAAATATGTCCTATCTAATCGAATATTACATATTTTAAAAAATTAGCTAACTAATTTCACTCCAATAAATCGTAATACAGTATTTAAGACTTCCTTAATAAACTGGGTATCCAACGCAAAAAGTTTTTTTTAAATCTCTATTAGATTCCGACAACCCCTAACTCTTCTTACTTCTCGATAAAACTAAATCTTTGCAAGTAAAGTCGTAAGTAGAAACATGTATTAACTATGTCTATAACACAAAATTGAACCTTCAACCATCGGTTTTCAATTAATCATTTATAAATAATAATAATTGATGTATTTGTTTATCACTTTAATATGTAACGTAACACAGCCTGTACAGCCCACAGCTGGGCATAGGCTCTTCTCCTATTAGGGAAAAGATATGGAGCTTAATCCACCACGATGCTCCACTGCGGATTGGTGGATATACATGTGTCAGAATTTCTTCCGGCACATGCAGGTTTCCTTACGATGGTTTCCTTCACCGCCGAGCTCGAAATGAATTTAGCTAGCCAGGGTTTGAACCCGCAACCTTTGGTATAGATCGCACGTGTTCGCACCACTAGGCCATCTCGGCTCGGCGAAATCTTACATTACCCGTTTTATTCCCCGAGGAGTTGGTTATCTATGAAGATTTCACCTGCGTAACTAAAAAGAACTGATACTTGTGAAATGACGGGTATATTAAGGGAAAAAGTTATACTATGTATGCGACTTGCAGTACATTTTTTTTAATCAGACTTATTCGGTACCAATTGCTCATGCGCAGATAAAATCACTATATAACAGGACACAATTATTAGTAATTTATTAACTCTCCTAGTTACCAGTCTAATATTTTCACAGCCCTATACAGAACATGCATTTATGGCTTTTTGAAACCAGTAACATACATTAGGTCACATACGAGCACTATTAACTAGGTCTTTAATAATTTATTATACGCTTCAACGGCAATCTAAATTCCGATCGACTATAACGAACCTAAGCCCATTTATTGGTGAATTTATTAATAATAAACAAAAAGAAAATATCAACCGTATTCCTAAAGATATAAAGCTCTTTTTCCCTTGTAGAAAAATATACAAAGCATGTGATCTCATATAATTATTTTGCAAGAAAAACGTGTAATACTCACGACAGTAGCCAATAATGCGTACAAATTGGAACCATGTCGCAGTCGGTAATGACAGCTCATTCACGAAGTATCGACTAGACGTTTCTACAAGTTAATGCGATAGAGTTCTAAAATTTGTCAGTATATTATTACCGTCATACATATATGGAGAAATTAATCATTTTGTCGAGAAATATGAGTGATTTGGGACAGGGCCAGTATGATAATGTGTATTTTAATTTTAAACTAAGGGCATAAAAGCTTTTCGATCAAGTTTGTTATTACTTATTTCTAATAAAATAATTCAATTGGTTAATATTGGCCTTTCGCCTATAATAGAGAAATAAGTATATGTATTTTTGGATGCTCTGCACTCAACAAAAGAAAACCAGAATTATAACTTCAAATCACTAAAAACAATGACAATAAAAATTACACATGAGCTTAGCTTATAATTCAATCAAGAACACAGTCACATGATGACACCATTCCGTTCGCAAAATTCCGCCAAAAGTGATTGTCAAAAATGTCAATAAATTGTCCATACTTATCTGTCGCGTTGTGCCACCGTGAAGTTGTTCCGAGTCCTACTGCACTCTCAATATTTGCTAACTTCACTATAGGTTAGCGTTGTATTCTAAGAGTATTATTAATTAATTAGATACTAAAAATAATAGGTATTCATTTTTTCAGTGGTCTTAATATTGTATCTATTTAGGTACACACTAGGATTTAGTTTTTTTTAACGACCTTTTTTTACTAAATTGCTCTAGTTTGGTAATCATGCTTAGTTGCCAGCTTTTAAATGAAGTTTCTATTGTAGACAAAATTTCTATTTGATATAAAATTGTAAATCGCCTGATATACAAAAATTGCAATTTTGTGTATAAAATAATTATCCGAAAGACGCAACGGCATAATCCGTAACATTTTCCACTTAATTAATTACGTTTCACACATTAACTTTTAATGCCATTTGACATGATAATAAAATAAAGGAAGAAATTTATTTTCCTCTTCACAAATAAATATTTAACGTGATGTGACTGAAGTGACAATATTAATCCGAGGATTTCTTGGAAACCATTTTCATTTCCGAAATTTTTGCTTTATTTTGAGAAGTTTAAAATTATCCGCGTAAAAGATTTTCGTGATGTAATAAAATTATTAAGAGATGTCGCTTTAGGGCGGTTATACACTTGCGTTTTTTTCTGCGCGTAAAACCTTTTACGCATTATACTTTTTTGTAATGTGCAATTTTTTACAAAATTACAAAGGTCAAGTTTTACTTGTGTTTATTACTACTTCGCTCCTGTAAGTCGTAGCGTGAGGTAATATGGCCTATTATATTTTCCGATAGGCTATAATACGAATTGTATATATTTTTTTAACATTTATAATACCAGTATAAGCTTGATACTCGTATTTAATACGTATACGCGTTTATACTTTATACCAACAAACTTATGCGGGTAAAAAAATATCTTTGTATACGCGTTCATAAGAAACCGAGCTTTAGTAATTTAACGACGTGTATTTTTGAGTCAAAGAGTCAAATGCGACTGAGATCGTATTGTACTTTTTTGTCAAAATTATTACTGACTTCAGCTCAATTTATAATAAAAACGATAAGTTTTACACTTAAATCTGTTCTTTTTTATTATAAATTCCAACATGGAGTACAAAAATTAAATTAAAAATAAATTATTAAGCAAAATTAAATTGCATAAGAATGATTGAAATTAATTCACAATTGATGACATTGATATATGAAGGTACTAAGTACTTACAACATTAAAGAATATCAAAACTCACAAGTAATTGTCAAAAAAAAAACATTAAATCACATTAAATTGTTCCTAGATAAATAACATACCTATGTCAATTGTCAATAATTGAGTTTCAATAAAATTAAGGTTAATCATAGTGGGGATGAGTAGGGATAGATTCACTCATGCAACAATAGTAAACATCATTTTTATATAGGTAAATACCCTAAAATGGTCCTACTTTGCTCCAATATTTGCTCCAAATTCAGGAAACTATGAATATTTTAAAGCTATTAATCATTATATATACATAGATGTTTTAATATAAAGAAGAACATCTTGTTTATCACATTTTATAAGTAAATCAAAGTTATGATATATTTTAATGACATAAATATAAGAAGGAATGTGAAGCAAAGCTACCCATTGTATTGGACATCTTTGCTCCTAGATATAGCCTGTAAGTAATCTCGAATCTGATAGCTATTGGCGCAAATTAACACTACTAGTTTTAGTTTTGCTCCAGTAATAATACGTTTTGCCCATTTTAATGATGTCAACAGATGAAACACAAAAATACTTAGTATTCTTTAAAGAAATTTATGGTGTCTTTACAATAAACTATGTTTTTTATAGATATCAATATTATATAGGCGATAAAAATTTAACAAAATAGGAGCATAATTACCCATAGGGGGGCAAAGTAGTACCATTTTACGGTAAACAATAAGTTACCTACCTAGTCTACCTATTTAATATTATTACTACGTCATCCGCAGTGGAGTAGCGTGGTGGATTAAGCTACTTCTCCCTAATAGGAGAAGAGGCCTATGCCCAGCTGTGGGATGTGTACAGGCTGTTACTATACTACAATACGATGTCGATGATGGGTCTATTTTTATATTTATATTCTGACGGTAGTCGTTTTTAATTAAACTTTTTTAAAATGAAAATTTAGTTAATATATTATTGTTACGAGCCGGGGGTAAATAAAATGTCGATTGATATAGAACGATGATTTATTACGTCCTCCACACACACTTGACGTAAGTATACACTATAACTACGCGTCGCTAAACACGTACACAAAGTATACCAACACAGTTCCGAATCACT
>DVXP01004380.1:0-10413 GCA_018235645.1 Junonia grisea
GTACTCTCCAAAGCAACCGTGACCGGTCAGTACCTGTGTAAGTCGGAAGGTGACTCGTCGCTTCCGCCGCATCCAGGAGAAGAGGCCTATGCCCATTAGTGGGATATGTCTAAGCTGTTACTATATCAGTTCTCATAAGAAAATATGTATCAGAAATTCTAGGTATAGATATATCTATTGTTTACGAGGCATGTTACTGTCGCAAATGTTGTTAATTCCTTATTATCTTATGACGTAAATAGTAAGATAACAGCGGTTTAGTGTTACTCGTACAATGCTCTCTTATCATTGATAAATAATTGATTGAAACAGGGTGCGATCAATCTTTTAGATTGGATTTGGATCAGAACTCGACCTAACTCTTGTAAGTTTACTTCAAATTTTTATCTAGATTTGTAAAGTTTGTAGAGTTACAGATATTATCATTATAAGTTAACCTTTATTAGCAGAGAATATTATACTAAATATTTTTATACATTTAGTTTTTTTGGTGTCCGAGTTCCTTATAATTTTAATATTCTCAGAAACATCAAGAGTTCGTTTACCTTCAATGATAATAACAGTGCGAAAAGTTCGCAGAAAAGTATTTAAACCGCTTGTGCTTGCTAAACCTTAAATAACTACCTATAATAAACTAAACTGCCACCCAGCGTTTCTTTGTCTACCTATGAGTAAAGGTCGTATTATGAACTCTTAATTCCAGCCAGTCAGTGGTCACGTGACCAACTGTTTATACTTACGTAGAACGTTAATGCTTCTAATTTGACACTTAACGTTGTCATAATGATTTGTCCAACCTACTTAATATCTATAGGTATAAGTTTTGCCTATGTTGTATTCTGATGAACGAAAGTAAATACATATATACTTTGTTCAATGTAATTGCATTAAAATCTGTTTAATACTTTCTGCGTGCAGATAAATAAACATCCATTTACCGTGGGAGCGCCATGCATTCGCACGAATGGGCCGGCTCGACCGGAGTGATACCGCGGCCTCACAGAAAACCGGCGTAAAATGACAATTGCGTAGTGTTTCCTATGTCATCCCTTCCCCCTAAAAGGCCGGCAACGCATGTTGTAGCACCTTTGGTGTTGCAAATGTACATGGGCGACAGCATTCACTTTCTATCAGGTGATCTGTCAGCTCGTTTGCCGACCTATCCCATAAAAAAAAAAATTAAAATCCATCTCATCCAAAGTATCTCTCTTTATTCATGGAAGAGTTCTCGCCTGAAAGAGCTAAATAAATATAAAATTCCGATAAAATTCTTTTCTAACGATTATGTTATTGATTGTTTTTCAAATGAATTTCCTTTACATTGAAAGTCTGAAGGTGAAAAGTAATTGTATTCCATTGAAATGCAATTCTAATTACAATAGCTGCTCATACAATACCGATTTACATACAAACAAAATGTTAAGACATTCCTTCATAGATATACTAAACAATTACCTTTATTGTTTTATTTCCCTTTGTTTCAATACTTAGTAATTTAATTTACAATATCGTATTACAATTAAGGATTTTGTTGCTTGTTTCAAACACGCTAATTTCTAAATTAAATACAATATTATTTTAGTATTAAGTAATAAAGCCTAAGCTTCAGATCTTATAGGCTTTATAACATTACGTTATCAGTCATGAGAGCGAAGTATAATTATCTCTGCATAGTTGCAGAAATTCAACTCACGTTCACTTTCGTTTTTTTGTTGTCGTAACGTAAATCCTCATAGATAATCCTGGAGCGGGGGGGAGGAGGATATCTGGTTATATGAGATTGCACTTACTAAATCCTCAGCTATGGCCGCCATTGCCATAAACACACGTTCACTTAAGGCACTCATATTTATAACCCACAAAAACAAGATAGAAATATCATTCTAAACCATCAATTAGATTAGTTATAAATCAGATAATCTGAAGGTCAAAAATTAAGGATATACCGATTCGGATCCGGTTATAATTACCGCACCTACACGCTACCGGAGCGACCGGTCCGGTTGGCGCGAACAATCGCACATTGTTCTCGTCTTACCAGGAACACAGGTAAACCGACTACCGGGAACCGCTCGTTTGTTTCGCCAAGAGACAATGGCGTTTTTTACCAGCTATTTTTAAGCATCTAAGAGCCTCTCCACTCATTCTATTGTTAGCTTTTATTATTGTACGCCTTGTGATTATTTTCGTTTCTACGAACGTCTGACGATTTCCACAGATAATTGTGTCAAGGAAATTATTTCTGTTTAATATGCACGCATTTTAACGCGTTAGTCATTCGTGTTCATGTTTCTTGAAAAATATTTGATATATATACATTTTATGAGTCGCAATGTCTATGTATTTCTGTTGAAGGCGTTCTATTTAGAATTGATAAATAACATATTTCTACAAAGTAGCAGATTAGGGGGCGTGGGCATAAAGCGTTCAAGTCCTTCTCCTCGAAATTCACTGTTTTTGCATGTCAAACAAAGTAAAAAATGTACCTAATTAACAACCAACAATATGAATAATTCAAACATTCCAACAATTATTACTTTTTTAGTGACGATTATAAGTAACAATGAAATGAATACTTGTAATAATTTATTTTTACTCATCATTTTCCCTTTGTCATCGGGGCGATATCTCGATGTCATATAGTAAGAAAACATGAATTAAATTAAGGAAATAAAGGTTAAATTTAAGCGATAATATTGATATATTTTAATGCGGCCGACAAGTCAATGAGTTTTCCGTGTAATGCATGAAATGCGTACTAATAAATGAATGAGTAAATGTTCGCTCGTGATGCTAACGTCATCTGTAAACGTCAGTAGTAAATCTGAAGTATGTATAATCTTGTTTGAGCGCGCTAATCTTGGAATGCCTTCATATTTTATTATATATAGGTACATAGATTAAATTATTTATGATAATAAAGTGTATATGTTTATGGACTACTCTAAGATTTGTAACCCCCTTCCCCTCTTCCCTGTACAATAACTGCTAAAATCGGAAAAGTACCTAAACTGAGGTGGAATGAAGTATATTAAAGACATGTAAGCTATATTCAACTACCTAGATTATTCTGAAATTAGTAACATTTTAATTATCTATCATCGAAAGTTTTCTCAATTATAATTTAAATACAAGATTACAAGCTATAAAACATTAAGCCTTTTAACTTACAAAGCCTTTTACATTGTAAAATAAAAGACTTCTAAAAGAATGTGGTAGAGATGTAGAGATAATAATCCTCTTTTAATTACTTGTATCCTAGAAAAAACTGAGGCAGCCATATTAAAATAAGTCTAACAACATGCGTCGTACTTGACTAGTAAATAAATTCTTTGAATAATATCATCATAAAAAAAAACTTAAGTATTATTAGTAGTCAATTAACACCATCAACAATACTTCATTTAATGATGCTTTTTAACGTGTAAAAACGTCGGCATATGTTACAAATGTTAAACGGAACACATACACAGGCCTATCTTACTCTCTTTTCTTCCTTCTATGGTCAAAATAGTCTGCTCGTAGCACATATATTCGAGGTAACACACAAATATCCACATATATTTTTATAAAACTTAGGATTCTAAAACGATTCGTTCGATCTCATATTTTTCGCCGCTCGAGTGTTCTTCTAAGTGTCACAGATTCTAAATTTATCATTTTTTTTGAGTGTTGCCAATGTAATTTTTTTAAGAAAGTTATTTATAGATAGATATCTATCAGTAAACAATGAAGAAATTTTAACAAAAGATAATTAATTAATTGAAATGCCAACAGACGGCCGTCCTGTTAAAGGAATGTCCCTATTCCGCGCCGGCCATTCGTAAAAAAAAGAGAAAAAAAAATGTTATTATTATTATTTTTTTTTTTTTGTTACCAAATAGATATAAAAAGTACTTAATCAATGTATTTCGCTTTATTATTATTATTTGTATAACAAGATAAAAATTATTGTATAACTATCCATCTGTTCTTAGTTTATTATTTTTATTAACTAAGTTAATTTTTGAATTTAAGTTTTCAAATTATTATTAGATCTTATTATTATTCCTCCTGGTATGTAGTTCCAACTTGAACCTTCCAAGTAATGTTCGGGCTTAGCTTTCAATGTCCTCTTTTTTTTAATTAGTTGGTGTTCCAGGTTCCTGTAAATGAAAGGTAGATTAATATCTGGGAATATAAAGTAACATTTTTTTTTTTTTATAGGTATTTTAGCTACAAACAGCACAGTGATCACTGCATTATTGCAGCATATTTCACTTAAGTAAATATACAGTGATCACCACATTCAAGTAGTATATTTCACATGCATTAATAGTAATTTATTTATGAATCAGTCTTTTGCAGTGATCACTGCATTCTGGCAGTATATTTCACTTTTGAATCTCATTTAACGTCAATGACGTTGATAATGTAAAAATATTTTTATTGAAGAAATGTGTATCAAAACTTACATTATATTCATTCTCATTCATGTCTCCATTTTAAATCCATTCCACATCCATCCATAGGTTGTCAGTGATTATTACTGTATGGGCTATGCGATATCCTGAAATAACTGTAGTTTCCGGGACTGGGACTCATTATTTATATTTTAATTTACTAAGGATAAAAGGGAAATTGTAATAGGGATGTTAAATAGTACTGTAATTAGTGTTCACTTTGAGTCTCGTCATTACTAGAATCATCTAGATCTTCTACATCAGGTGTACTGAATGTAACCCACTTTTTAATTGCGTCTGCCGGGTAAATGCTCTTATATTTTCGTTTCGAGTGTCCATCTATACTCGAAACTTCATATCGGTCGTTTTGTAGGATAGCGGATATCTTAAAGGGGCCTCGAAATTTCGGTTGTAGTTTTTTACTTTGCCCATTTGCAGGTAAATGGTAGTTAGGTATCATTACTAGGTCACCTATGTTAAAAAATTTTGTAGGAGCCTATATAATATTTTGCCATGATGCGTTGACTTTCTTTGGTTTTATTAACGGCACGATTACGAGCTATATTTCGTGTATGCTCCAATTCGTGATTTATCGTATCTGATTGGCTTATGGACTCTTGAGTTTCATCTATCATATTTTCTGAGTCATTAATGGTATTTAATTTATCCATAGAATCTTGAACAGCATTTAGGAGTGGGCCCTCACAGGGATTGGTGGTATTCCGGCCGAAGACAACTTCAGATGGTGTAGTCCCAGTTGTTTTGTTTATGGTATTATTTAAACTCCATTGAACTTTATTAATATGAGTATCCCATTCACGTTCATCTAAGGCATGATTTGATGCAGCCAATGATTCAAGAATGGTGCGGTTGTATCTCTCGATTTGACCATTGGCACGTGGAGTAGCAACCGCGTTCAAAACATGCCTTGAACCAATAGATTTCACATATTCTTGAAATAATTTTGACGTGAAGCTGGTACCCCTATCCGTTATTATTACCTTTGGACTGCCTATTACACTAAAAATATCTGTCAAAACGCGTACAGTGGTCTTGCTTTTCAAATCCTTCACGGCTCGGATGAAAATAAATTTGCTGAATCCATCAATAATGCCCAGAATATATGAATTTCCAGACTTGCTCCTAACAAATGGCCCCAAATGATCCATATGTAGCGTGTGGAATGGGATATTTCCTTTAGGAATAGGGTGAAGAAACCCACTACTTTTAGACGTCGAAGCTTTATTATACTGACAGTTTAGGCATGCTGCGACGTACTTACGCACAAATCGATTCATCTTAGGGAACCAGTAGTCTTGTTTCATTTTTTGTAATGTCTTTTCAAAGGAGTAATGGCCAGCTTCGTCATGACTTAGCTGACAAACACGCCATCTTGCATTATTTGGTACCACCCATTTTAACTTATCACAAACTCTTCTGTATATTTTTCCGTCCTTTACTACATAATTATCCAGTATATCTCTAATATCCTTACTATCACTATCCAGGATGGCTTTCACTAACTTTAATTTTGGGTCAGTCATTTGGACTGTTTGCAGCCAATTCGAAGTTGAGATTGTCATTATTTCGAAGACTCGCATATCATCCAGGTCAAATGAATCGGTACTTTCAATAGGGTTTCGGCTCAAAGCATCTACGTGCCTCATACTCACGCCTGGTCTGTATTCAATGCTGAAATGGTATTCCTGCAGCAATAGCCACCACCGTGCTATCCTAGGAACTAAGTCTCTCTTAGTTAAGGTAGTTCTTAAAGCATTGCAATCCGTGTATACTTTAAAAGTAATCCCTATCAAATATGTACGAAATTTCTTCAAAGATAGAACGACGGCGAGCGTCTCTAACTCGTAAGAGTGTAGATGTTCCTCATCCTTTGTAGTTTGCTTGCTAAAATAAGCCACTGGTCTCAATGGAGACTTATCGTCGGGTCTTTGTAATATAATACCACCTACACCTAACTTACTGGCATCGCAATGTACCTCTGTTGCATAAGTCGGATTGTAAAGAGCTAAAGTAGGTCTTTCGGTTAATTTAGATTTTATAGTCTGAAAAGCGGACTCTTGCTCTTGGCTCCATTTCCATGGTACATTGGACTTGGTGAGGACGGTTAGGGGTTTGGCTAAGCTTGCGAATCCAGGAATAAACCTTCGAAAAAAAACTAGCCAAACCTACAAACTGTCTCACTTGATGTACATTTAAAGGTGTGGGAAAAGCAGCTACAGCTTCAGTTTTTTTACTCCCTGGTCGTAGACCGTTACTTGAAACTTCATATCCTAAGAAATCTAATTCCTTTTTAAAGAAAAAACATTTTGTTAAATTTAGGGTTAGGCCAGCGTCACGTAATAATTTTAAAATTTTGCGCAACTTCGTAAAGCCCTCTTCAACCGTTGTCGCTGGTGATAGTAGGTCATCCATATATGGTATAGCCAGATCGTATCTATCCTTCCCAAGAGCTTTATTTATCATACATTGAAACACGGCCGGAGCATTCACAAGACCGAACGGCATACGTGTATATTCGTAGTGCCCATCGGGCGTCACAAAAGCTGTTAGATGTTTCGATTCCTTAGCCATAGGTATTTGGTAGTAGCCGGACTTAAGGTCCAAACTAGTAAAATAAACTTTTCCGCTGAGCCTATCCAGCTGATCATCGATTACTGGCATTGGGTAGGAATCCTTTATAGTCTTCTTATTAAGAGCCCGGTAGTCAACACACAGGCGATGTTCTCCGCTCTTCTTTTTGACCAATACAATTGGGCTTGCATAAGATGAACTAGACTCTTGGACTATTTTGGTCTCCAATAATTCATTTATTATATCACGAACAATCAGTCTTTCGCTATAAGATAGACGATAAGGTTTGTAGGAAACTGGACTCTGGTCGTGTAATTGAATGTGCATTTCCGTCACGTTAGTCTTGCCTAACTCATTCAAATCCATCGCAAAACAGTCTCGAAATTCGGTTACAATTGACAGAAGTTCTTGTTCTTGTTCCTGTGATAAATCACTACCTATATTTAACATGTCTTTAGTTATCGCCTTATTCTGTATTGCATTTGGAGTGTTGTCAGTCAGAGATATTCTTTTTACCTGAAATTCTGCTGGAGGATCCGCTAGTAATGGACTGTTTTGTATAGGTAACATAGAAACTCGTGCTATGAGTCTATCCTTTTTTAATGTGACGCTATCACGTGATAGGTTTACAATAGGTATTTTACCAAAACTTTCTTTAATAAAATAAATGCCGGGTAGTGTCATAATTTGATCACCATGCTTAAAAGACACGTTACCAGGTAAATAAATATGACCCGTATATTCAATATCACACCGGACTCTGACGACTTGTAAGCCATGAATAGGTGTATCTTCATCAATCAATAGTTTTGCTTTAATCATTCCTGGCTTCTCTGAATAAAGTGTCAAGCTCTTGTTTGTTTTTAACACAACAATATCGTCCATTTCAGTAATATTCTGTCCCAAGAGAATATCTGTATTAAGGAATTCATCAGGCACAATGTAAGCCTCAATTTTTGCCTTCACAAAGTCTATGGATATATCAATAGTTACTCGACCCCTAGGTGTTAAATTACCATGTGCAAAGCCTGTTATAACAGGTAAATTGTCGGAATTTTTTAATAAATTTAATTCAACCGCTACACTTTCTTTAATAATGGTGCACTGGCTTCCAAAATCTACAAATGCACACCTATCTGTATCATTAATTTTGATATTTTTGTAATATATATTGCCTGCTTCGTTCTGCGCTGTGATTCTCTGAACTTTGCTAACATTATTACTGTCCATGTTTTTGGGAACATAACTTTTATTCTCTCCATTTGGATTTCGTCTACAGTATTCACTTAAATGACCATACCGATTGCACTTGATACACTTTTGCGGTTCTTTTCGACATTTTGGTGCTATATGCCCTTGTTCAGCACAATTATAACAGACGCGTGAAATTTGTGAGTCCGACAGTTTATAATCTTTATTATTACTGATGTTGCTTTTCGGAAGATTAGAATTATTCCTAGCAGTAAAATTGGACTTTTTTTATGTCTTTGTCAAAATTTTTCATTGTTATACTTCGTAAATACTTGAGAAGTTTGCTTGGGCTTTTAAAGTTAGCTCCTTGTGCATTTAACCTTATGTTATGATCAAAAATCCCTTCTATAATGCAGTCAACTGCATCTTTTCCTTTAATATTACAGTGACTAACTAGTTTAGACTTATCGTAAAAGTATTCTTCCAAAGTTTCATCTCTACGACTCTTTCTTGATAGCATTTCCTTTAACCTGTCAGCATAATTACGATCATCTGGGAAGTTTTGCAGCAACTTTCTCTGCCATTCTTTCCAGGTTAAGTTGACAGATGTCAAACCTTCGTACCACTGACGTGCTAAGCCGGATAATTTTGGGAGTGCATGAAAAATAGTCTGTTTATCGTTCCATTTATAAATATGTGCCGTCTCATTAACTTTTCTTAGCCAATACTTAGTGGATTGTGCTCTTTGACTTGGATCAAAAGGAGGTATTACATCCTGTGCTCCTATAAATGTATTTTGTCCATGATTATTTATTGCTTCGATGAACCGCTCCATCATATTAACATCCTTCTTATTTCTGTCTTGATGTCTAGAATACCCTCTCTTCTTTGAACGTCTTGATCTCAATTGGGAGCGTTTTAAATCTGAAGAGTCTGAAACGTTCGATGACATGGTAGTGCTACTGTCGCTTATAGAATATTTTTGTGGGGAACGTGATCTATATCTTGATTTTGATCTACCCCATGAATCAGGTGAAACTTCTCGTCTCTTTTTCCTAGTAGGTGAAACCATTTTATTAGTTCTATTCCAGGGTATTGCTGGGGTGTGTGCGCTATATTCTGATTCAGACATAATATTATTTTTCTTTTCTTTTTTTTATATATAGAAATTTTAAGGAAGGGAAAGGAAGGGAGGTGTAAAAACAATTAATTAGTATATTATTAACAACTAATTAGTACTAAGGATATTTGATAAAATTATCCAAAAACATTCTAAAAAGACTCATACTCAAACTCAATGTCTATAATATGATCTATAAAATTTAGCTATTATAATTATTTCCTTGCTATATATAAAAATATAATGCCACTCATATGAATCAGAAATCAAATCAAAATGAAAAAAATATTTGTTTATTTAAGTATTTACATACTATTGAACATCTTTTCTTGGTTTCAGTTATTATTATTAGATATTTTTAATAACCATAGTTATACTCAACTAATGACAAGTTTGTCAACTTAGATCACCTTTATATAAGAGAAAAATATTATGATCACATAGAATATTATTGTAAGATAATTCCTTTTTTTTTATTTATTATTTAGGGAAATTATACATAAGGATTCAAACTTATTATTTAAGTGATTTAAATTATTTTTAAAAAATTAAATTATCATCCAGATGTAAATTTATTTCGTTTGTTCAGCTGTTGTTTAAATATTTTTATTTTTTTTTATATTTACTTTTGTGATACCATAGTACATTACAATGATAAAACTTATAAATGAAATATGTATTGTAAAAAAAAATGGTAATTAACACAGCTTTTATTTTAGGTATATAATCAAACAAATATAATTACTAATTACTTAGCAGTTTGTTTACAAAATGGTGGATATGATAGATATTTTATAGTTATAGTTTTGTTTTCTTTTCGTTGTATTATTTTTTTTTTTACTCATCAATAAATTTCTAATCATCTAGAGTGTCGAATTTGTGAAAAGAAGAATTATCTTAAATCATTCAATCATTAAAATAAGCAAATACAACCATGAGACATAATAAGTACATACCTGTGGGCTTGGATTATTATTTACCGCTTCTGATTTGTTAAACGGAACACATACACAGGCCTATCTTACTCTCTTTTCTTCCTTCTATGGTCAAAATAGTCTGCTCGTAGCA